>OY856415.1:126806079-126951079 GCA_963693085.1 Alisma plantago-aquatica
TTCAGACTCTTTTTACATATTCGTAATTATGCTATAATAATTACACATGAATGAAGTATGGTTCCTGATTTGGTTTATGGATCAGATGTACATTTCTCACCACACCTGCTAGAAAAGTTATAAAATGAGAACACAAGGGGGATTGTAGGATGGGATTGGGGTATTATTATAATATTTCTCACTGAATCATATATCCATTAAATGTGATCCCTATATAAAAAGCAATATGAACAAAAATGAATTTTCTAGTTGATCTCATACCAACCTTGAAGCATACACATACTCAACGTAACAAGTCTAAAGTCATTGTAGTGGTGTACTTTTGTAGAGATATTAAACACATGAGAAATAAAATCATACTTCCAGATTATATTACACAACATCATCCTTGGTTACAAATTTCTCATTTCCATTACAAGTGCTCTATTCTCATTACAATATTCCAGTTATCCTTACAAAGTATTTAAATTCTAAAAAATATATTTGCATACAAAATTTTTGATATCACAGTTCTGGTGATGGGTAGCAAGTTATAACAACATGTAAAGAAAGATGACATTCTGTAATAAGAAAGAAAAGTTTGTAATAAGATCAAACAATTTGTAAAAGAAAGGAAACAAATGTAATTGAGGGTGACATTCTGTAGTACAATCTGGATGCATCAAATTCTACTATCCATGAGAATGAATTTCATTACATCAAAAGTTTTAATAATAAGGCACACTTAGTAATAAAAAGAGAGAATTCGTAATGAGACTGAAATAGTTTTTACCAATCATGACACCAACAACTACATAGTTATAACTAATGTAGATAATTTTTAATAAGAAAGAAAGTTTTGTAATCAGAATAGATAATTTGTAATGAAAAAGAAACAATTGTAACCAAGGATGACATTTTGTAATATAATCTAGATGTATCAAAGTTTACTTTCCAAGAGAATGAACCTTGATACATCAAAATTTGTAATAATAAGGAACACATTATAATAAAAATAGAGTATTTGTAATGAGAATGAAATTTGTAACCAATGATAACATTCTGTAATACAACCTGCATGTATGAAGTGTTATTATCTAAGAGAATGAACTGAAGTACATAAAAATTATAATAAGGAATGTTTTGTAATGAGAACTGAGAATCCACAATGAAAATGAGAAAGTTATAATTAAGGTTGACAACCGATATTACAATCTGCAGCTATCAATTTTTTTTATCTAAGAGGATGAACTTTAGTACAAAATAAATTGTAATAAGAAGGAACATTATGTAATACAAATAAAAGAATTGTAATGAGGATGAAAAAACTGTAACTTAAGATGACGTTTTGTAATACAACCTGACTGTATCACATATTGTATCCAGATTATGTACGCTAAGATCCGTTCTGGGTTGCTTGATTCCAACCATTATATCTGACATGTAGGTTGAACTACATACATGGCAACTACATGGAACATCTCTTAGTTATGAGTCAACGGTGAATATGTGTTTAGAGTGAACATTATTTAAAGTATTTGTCCTCATTTACTTTTTTATTCATCTAATATGGATGTCTCAATGTCCACTATCTTTCCCACTAGCACATGCATTCATAATTAATTATCGTCTAGCTACAATAGTGACATCGCACCCATGCACTAGTAATGAATTTGGAATTAAAAAAATGATGCCACCATTGTTCCATGCATACCTACACGAATTTTGTATAATTACAAATAGCTGCCACCGCTACTCCATGCATACATGAATGAATTTTACATAATTACAACAGATGCCACCGCCACCATGCAAACGTAATTGATTTTGATTTAATTATAGATCATGCCACTGCTACTCAATGGCACATGTATTTAACATGGCTACCTGCGCGGGCATTCAATACAATCCCATATATATATATATATATATATATATATATATATATATATATATATATATATATATATATATATATATATATATATATAGTTTGTGAAATTGTATGTGGCATTTAATTAGATATGCACATAAATCAATTTATTCACATCCTATGCAATAAAATAAATCCAATCATATCGATATCAGTCCAGATACACCATAAATTGATGTGGCTCTGATACCACTATTGGGAAATCAGAGCAACATATAAGCCAGAGGAAATAAAAAATTTAATGTTTGATTCCCTAATCAGCAGATCGTGTCAATAACAATTTATGTAGGAAGGAAGGTTGCAATATTTATACCTGGTCCTAGAGCAAGACCAACGACAACTCTTGTTGCAATGAGCTTCTTTCTCAAGTCACACCTTGACGGTTTTCGACGGCGACATCCTTGTTGATCACTAGGGATGGTCATTGACTGTGTCCTTCTTGCGGGGGGCAAAGGCCTCCTTGCCTCCAGAGTTTTCCATGCAATCCACCAAGAAGTCTACGTTGTGCTACAAGATCCATCGGGAAGGAGTTGTCCATTCAAACATCAATCTGATTGGATTGATTCGATTTTCTACAATTTTCTCTCCCTTGCTATCCCTCCCTTTCATGGGTAGAAATTGTTTGGGCCCTCTTGGTTACCACAAATAGAGAGGATAACAGTTGTCAGATATTATTGTTGTGTCTGGGAAGCCCCTAGTACCCCTCTATTAATACGAGGGTTAGGGTCAAGGTTTCCAGTCCATCTGAAAGTCAAAGAGATAACTTTTCATGAATTTTACAAAGCATGTGAATGATGAACCAATCCGTTTACTATCAAATCATTCAATTCACAAGTGAACCGTTTAGTTAAACCCTTCAATCGATCATTATAGCATGTTTCATGTTTACAAACATATCAGCTTTTAATAATTTATTAATGCAAAGTCATGAAGTAAGCATTGATCCTTGATCCAATTGAATTTATCAGTGAACCGGATGATCCAGATGATGAATCGATTGTTTCACTTCCTAAAATGGTCATTTCATATCATGAAATGGTCATTTCATATGTGAATGGTCGTTTCATATGTCCAGCTCAGACAATTATTTAGCCAATGTTGCTTGAATTGACCAGACACTTAATTTGATTGGTTCAACAATTGAACCAATCGGTTCATAGTCATGGCAGTCAATTTTTAACCTCAAATATTTAGTAAAATACCTAAATAATTTAGTAATCAAATTAACCATCATTCATGAATAAACTCCTATTCCAAGTGCATCATATGCGTGTGACCCTATAGGTCTGAGATTATGTTGGTAGTTAATTTCTGTAACTAATTTATGACATCACAAGCAATGGGTGGTATCTAGCAACACATAATTTCTACCCAAGTAATTTGGAAAGTTGGAGAACAACTTCAACCTACAATATGCAATCAATGTTACCTTGATCGTATAGTCCCTTTGTCTCTGATATCTGGATGAACTTAAGGCATGGAATTGTCCTCCTCTCAACATTCAATCCATATTCCATGAACTAGAGCAGACTGTCTAAGATGCATGTGAGTTAACATATCATATATTAAATAACATAAGTATGGTCATACATTTATTAGTCTCACTTATCAAGTGGCCTGGATATCAAACTTGTGTAGGTGGGATAAATCCCATCTATATTTCTCACACTTAATCCCCATGTGTCACATAGTATTGGAGCATCACCTTTAGAGCAACCCTTATTTAAGGTCACATTGGATGACATCAAAGTGTAATGAATGACATACTATGAGTGTAATGATTTTAAGTCTAAGAACCACAATCACCACTATCAATATGAGAGATGATTTTGACTACCATTCTATGGTCTTCATGCACTCTCAAGGTGGGTCTTCCCGCTACACTGTTATCTAACATGTACTTATGTGTTTGACTTGATATCACATATCATGACTAATGAGACTCTATCATCTGTCGACACACACTCTAGTCTTATGTATTACTATTGTGTATTTTGATCCCATAGTAATATTTGACTGGGGATATAACAAGAATGTATGTACTCTTATCATACATATGATCTCATTTTTAGGTCCTTAACCTGAAGACGATGCCATTGATTAACATCATTAAGTAAACATCTATGTATATGAGTGTCAACATATCATGTTTGAGAAAAATATAATAGACAGAATTACCTTTATAATTATCATATCAACTATATGATGCCCCAACACAATCATCATATGATTCGCTCTATGGGCATACATACCAACAATTGGCTCTATGCACAATCAATATTCAATCAGAAAAGAACACTTGGTCCAAAGACCCTAGAAGGACATCTCATTTCTATCATAATAGAGCCCACATAATACATCATACATAGAGAGACTTTGGGACTCTACCTTCCAAACATTAATCAATTTTTACAAGGGCACTAGAGAACTTGCAAATATGTAGTTCCAATACCACATCACCAAAGCAAAATGAGTGGTATATCAAACCTGATTATAGAGCGCTAATGATATCATCTACTTCACAATGAGATTTCTTACCTCCAAAATAGTAGAAAATAAGGTGTTTAAAATTAAATACAACATGTTTTAGATTTCATAGATAAACCATGACCCAAATTCATCAACAACATGATCAGTGGGAGCGCACCTATTTAAGCTTTTTCTACAATTTAAGAAGTCCTACATTCTAATAGGCATCCTCAATCATGGCCACGTCTATGCTTGGACGCCGCCTTTACCAACTTCTTCCTTTATTTCTGGATTTTCTATACCTAATTTCTTACCCATTTGCCTAAGGGAAAGGACTTCCAACATTTTTGGGTGCTAGACAATGACTTTAAACTAATCTGCTTCAATTTCCAATCTCTTTATTACTGGACTACGATCGTAAACTAATCCAACTTCAGTTTCCATTTTTATGGATCATGGACTTATACCTTAAACTAGACCTCTGGCCTTGTCCTAAGTATACATGTCTCTTTTGAATTCTCTGATCTTTTAAGGCCAAGCACTATAAACTCAAACTAGACCTTCTCCAATAAAAAGCCTCTTTGGTTTCCAGACTGAGATCTTAAATTGACCACTTTTTGAGACCATCTAGTGAACTTCTTTGGGTCCTAGATAAATAACTTAAATTGTATCGACCCACATTTAAGCCCTACCTTGAATAGGCACCATTTTTCATCAAGTCCTTCCATGAGTAGGAACCCATATTTACTCCTACCTCGAGCAGGTGATTCTCTCAAAATCCCTACCCTACACAGGCAATATGCATTCAAGGCCTACCCCATGTGGGCATTCTGATTCAAATCACTACACTATGGTAGGCACCCTCCACAAAGTCATACCCTAAATAGGCACTTTACACTTCCAAAGGCATACTCGAAGTAGGCACTTGGCATTTTTGAAGCTCTATTATAAATAAGTGCTTCTTGTATCATATCCTTATCCCATATAGGTACTTTTCCTTCTAATTAGAAATCCTTACACCAAGTAGGCACTACTTCTAGGATACATTGTCATGAAAGACATATACCTAATAGGAACTTCCTTTCTGAATAAATATGTTTAGTAGGAATCAAGACAATCAATACTCCAAGTAGGCACTCATAGACTAATATCCTAATTTCCCTTGAGTCTTAATGTAAAAAAACTATTTTACCCTATTCTAACCCCCACAGACTATATAGTCAGTGGTAGTAGGGTTCAAGAATCCATCCACAGAGTGTCACATAGCTTCACACAAGAAATATATATGGAAAGGAAATAACAAAAATGGAAGAGATAACAACATACATATGACAATAGAGACATGTACCCATTTCTATTTGAAGGTATCCCATTGGTGTTTTATTTTAGAGCTTAGAGTCTTGAGTGCAGCAAATCTTCATTTGGCAACTAAAAGTTTTATAAATATATTAATTCTAAAACATTAACTATCCTATGAAAGTGCAAGTAAACACAATTTTAGAGTAATATAAAAGTTGCTTGTCTAGATAAGAAAGAAGTAGAATAAAGTCAAGAAAACTTTAGACAACTTTCTTTTGTAAAAAGTAAGTTTTAGGTTTATTTATCCATTATATCTACAGAGGCCTCGTGACCACTTCCCAAGGAAGGGTCCATGAGGGACATTTAAGACAAAGCTAAGTATGCACCCAATCTCAACACGAGGTATTTTGAAACTAAATATCATGAGACAACCCCATTCATATGGGACCTCAAAGACATCAACAAGATCTATTCCTTTTTCAACATGCCTTATGTCCTTACCCCAAGAATTTAGGTAGGTACACGAGGATATATAATGGATTTCTCTATATTATGTTCAAGGTTTATAAACATAGTATAATCATTCATGAAATTAGTAATAATATGAACAATAGCTCAATAAAGTAACTATCTACATAAGGATTGACATGACAATACATACAAACAACCTAATATCATAGTATAGTCAAGACGTTTAGTGTATCTTATGAGTAATGAGCACGTCATAATACAGGAGTAACATTCTAGAGAAGGCCTAACTCAAAGGAGGACCTAATATGTAAAAATACATACTAGTGGGTCTTAGATTAGTAGGGTTTTGATAAGATAAGCCTCATATTTGTCATGTGAATGTTCCCCTAGATCTAGGTTTCACTTAATTCAAACATAGTTTCTAAAGTTTCAAACATGCACACATTATTCAACATAGTCCAAGTATCATCATTAAGCCCTATGTCTAGGTGAACCATCCACATTATGAGTGATACTAGATAGAGATAAGTCTTATTAAGATTGAGATTTATATTATCATCATGATTTAGACATGAAACATCATAACTAGTCATACTAGGTCAACTAGTGTACAAAAGTAGGTATTTTGAGACTTTAAGAAACAAACATGGAAAGTAATATATGATCATGGTCAACTAAGTCACGTGGAATTAAAATATTACTGATATGAGGTCACCAATATTGTTCTAATAATTATTGATCAGTACTTGGACAAGGTTCAAGATCATGTTACTAAAAGTTCATGCAAGTCACATATGGCATATCTCACAAATAAAGCCATTATAAAGCTAACATGCTCAATGCACATCCCATGGATCAAAAAGGTACCGAAGTTCAATGATGTAAAGGTTGAGTGATCATTTATAAATTAGATATGTTGAATTCCCAATATTAAGAAAGTAAAATCATATATTAGCAAAAGGGCCACTTTTAGGTCAAAAGAGTAAAAGTGCACATCAAATGTGATATAATCCATGATTCAAGGAAAAATATGCATAAATTTTAATTTTATAAAGTAATATAGGAAGCATAAATACTAAATGGGAGCAAGATACATAATTTATAATACAAAAAGTACATAAAAGACATCATTTTCCAGAAATCAAAATAAGAGCAAGTAGGTTTAGCTTCTATAACTAGCTCCAACGGATAGATATCATTGAGAGGATAAAAAATCATATAATATATGTCATTTTTAGTGGAAGTGTTGAAGATATTGATTTCATAACATCTGAATGAAAACTATATGGAAAATGAGTTTAGTGTGTTACAATTCATTTGATTCTAGATATCGGCCGCTTAGAGCCAATCCAATGGCGGCATCCATCCCTCCCTGAGTGAATCCCCTCATTGTGTCTCCAAACATGTGGAGAGGGTTGGTTGGCTCCAAGATATGTACTTACCGCCTTGTTGTAGCCAATTGTTGTATACTGGTGGTTGGTCGCACATGGGCGGTGGCACACTGCTCCCTTCCCGCTATGCTAGAGTGCAGTAGTTGATGGCCTTGTGGCCACAATAGGTCACCACTATGATGGGGAGGGCAGTACCCAACCTCACCCATGGGCCACAAAGGTTCCCGGCTTTAGCGTGTCACTCTGGCAGGGGAGTGGGGCCAAAGAATGATGTTTGTGGAAGGTTGAGGAGGTGAAAATAGGAGGAGGAGGAGGGACACGGGTGCCAAGGCATTTTTAGGGTTTTAGAGGTAGGAGAAGAAGTGGAACATGAGATAGGTGGCACAAAAATCAAAGAAAAAGGGGGGGGAACAAGAAAGAAGGAGGTTAAATAGAAATTTTGGGGGGTCAAAATGATAAAAGGAGGTGTGAAAGAGATGTCTCATTTGACCTCCTTGCCCAAGAACATGGGTTGTATGGAAGTTTAAGACAAAGTGTGGGTCATCGGGTCACAAGTAGAATCCATGAAGAATGCAATGTATGTCTAGGATTGGATGAGAAAGGAGGGGTGGATATGTAACACCCAGGCCCACTGCCCGAGGCTCTAGTAGAGTTTTAGGAATGAAGAATGGCCCCACAGACCACCACTAGCCTTAACTGCATGCTTTTTCCTCACTAATGCGCAAGCTGGGGTCAACTTCTCGACTGGTTACCCATTCTAGTACTACTCCAAGCTGAGCACGCTTAACTATGGAGTTCTTTTAGTGATGGGCTCCCAGAAAAGGATGTTCACCTTGGTGATATGGGTAGTCCAATCATTCCTTTTAAGATCATGTTATTGGAGGCCTCAAATCCTGGGACGTTACAATCTCCCCCACTTAGACTCTTGACTTCCTCGTCAATGCTCAATTATATGGCCTCATAATATTGCCCCATTTTAGTGCAGACCCAGAATGGCTCATGGACACCCAGCTCTCGATCATGGAATGCCAGTGCAAGGGTGGCTAAGTCACCATGGACAACCCTCTCCAACTTTCCTAGACCGCACAGCTCAAGACTGACATGCCACATTCCCATGTGGGCCGCACCTACTGGAGGGGTTTTGGCTCTGATACCATTTGTAATGACCAGGCCCACTGCCCTAGGCTCTAGTAGAGTTTTAGGAATGGCGAATGGCCGCATAGACCACCACTAGCCTTAACTGCATGCATTTTCCTCACTAATTCACAAGCCGAGGTCAACTTCCTGACTGGTTACCCATCCTAGTACTACTCCAAGCTGACCACACTTAACTATGAAGTTCTTTTAGTGATGGGCTCTTGGAAAAGGATGTGCATCTTGGTGATATGGATAGTCCAATCATTCCTTTTAAGATCATGTTATCTGAGGCCTCAAATCATCGGATGTTATAAGATCCTTGGTTTGGAAAGGAGATGCCTACCATAAAATGAGTCGTGCGCCCAGAATTCGGGCCCAAAGGGGTTTTTTGTTTTAAAAAATAGCTAGAATAGAGATAAATCAATGAAATTTCAAATGAGCATATATTTATCATCCTATTTTGGGAATTTAGAAACTTTTGATGTGTTGTGAATGTAAGAGTGTGCTATACATGAATAAAACCAGTTGAGGGTAAGAAGAGACCAATATATGGAATAAAAAGGGGATAAGAGAGAAAGATGTATAAACTAAGTTCAACTTTGGATTTATATCAAAATAAGTGTCACTACTTGTCATGTGTACACATAACAATTCAAGGAGCTTCAAAACAACTCAAATCGTGGAATTGAGGCAAGAGTGAGAATACTAATACAATGATGAAGTAGACAACACCCACATGAGGAGAGAGAAAAGTCCAAGTTATCACATCATCCCCACCTTAAAAGGAATTTCATCTAACACAACCCTTCAATCAAGATTGGGATATTGTATTATATAAATTAGAACCACCTCAATATTCCTTCAATGTTATTTCAAAACTAATCAATTGAAAATAAGGGTCAAGGCATAATTACATTGATCATTAAATTGGAAAGATCATCATATGAGCCAAAAGTTTAGAGAGATTATCCTTTAGATCACAGTTTGGGGAGATCACATTTTTCTCAAAATAATAGACCTCTTTGAATCAAGATTAAATCATGACTTTAATTTTCAACATTTAGGGTTCTAGCCTTTACATTGGCCTTGGTGGAGTTATACATCCATGATAGAGATTTCATATTTTAACAATTTGAGACAAACATCTTATTCCAATATCATGATTGCATGCTCAGAATCACAGGAACGTCCCACTGTAGCCCATATGAGACTTCACCCTTAAGTAAAAAATCAAGAGAATCAACACTATCATCATTTAATATTTTTATGATTTGAGAAACATGAAAGTCATCAGACATAAGGTGATCTCAAGATGTAAATAAGGTGATAATAGGATTCAAATCAATATCAAGATCTTTAAGCATGAGTTAAGATTTCCTTATTGAATATTGCGAGTCAAGTTTGGACATCAAAATTATAGGTCCAAACATTTCTAGGATAGGTTTTAGATTTCTATCTAGACCTTAGGGGTGATCATTGGGTCATTTTTAACAATCAAGCACAATCGTACAACATTTCTGACATCAATAACTAATTTCATTGTCATGGTATTCAAGGTTGATGGATGATACAACTATCATATTTCAAGATCATAATCAAAACTGGGTTAAAGATCAAGTATCAATGTCATCATATATTTTAACTATAAAAGATTTAGGTCAAAGAGTCAAAATCATGTGTAAGGAGTTACCTTTCCAAGACTCTGAATAATCATCAAGCTAAAAATTTATAGGAAACAGTAATAGGGATGTGGCTTATGTTAGGAGAGTAATGATTCAACTACTTACATAATCTAGCACATTAGTCTTCATTAGTCATAAACCATCAAGAATATCAAATAGGGAGAGTAGCAATTATCAAATAATACTTCATAATGTCTCAAGGTCAAAGGTCAAGATTCAGAATAGTGTTGGTATGTATGCCTAGAGAGCCAATCATATGATTATTGTAATGGCATAACTTGTAAATGATTTGATTATAAATACAGGCAAGATTCCAATTTATTATGTTTCTTTATATTTGAGATACTGAAATAGCATAATAAATGTCTAGAGAATGATATTACTCGATGACATATGTCTTCAGGTTAAGGACCTGAACAATGAGATCATATAGATGTTAAGAGTATATGCATACTTGTTATGTACTTGATTGGTTGTTATAGTGGAAGGTAAATAGACAACAATGACAAATAAGATTAGAGTGTGAGTTAGTTGATTAAAAAATATCATTAGTCATGATATGGTGATATCAAACCGAGCACATAGACACATGTTAGAGAACAATGTATCAGACAAACCCACGATAAGAGTGATACATGGAAACCTTGATTAGGTATGTTATAATCACGTCTTATAGTGATGGTAGCTTTTGTGGTTATTCAACTTGAAATCACTGCACTCATCACGTGTCGTTTGGTATGCTTTCACATCATCAAACACAATCCTAAAACATGGATTGTTATAAAGGTGATGATTGGG
This sequence comes from Alisma plantago-aquatica, assembly GCA_963693085.1. NCBI lineage: Eukaryota > Viridiplantae > Streptophyta > Magnoliopsida > Alismatales > Alismataceae > Alisma > Alisma plantago-aquatica. The sequence continues at coordinate 126,817,239 of OY856415.1, forward strand.
TGACTGTGACACATGGGGACTGAATGTGAGTGATAGAGATGGGATTTGTCCCTCCTAACGAAGTATGATATCCAAGGCCTCTTGATTAGAGAGATTGTAAAATTTGTGGCCATACACATGTGAGTCATTATGTGATTTTGAGCTTGCATATATCTCATACAGTCTACTCTGGTTCAAGAAGCATAGATTGAATGTTGATGAGGATGACAATTCCATGACTCAAGTTCAAACTGGATATTAGTGACAAAAGAACTATACAAATACTATAACACCATACACATATTTTAGGTTGAAGTTGTTCTCCAACTTTCCATTTACTTGGGTAGCATTGATGTGTGCCTAGGTACCTCTCATTGCTTGTGATGTCATAAGTTCTTATGGACATTCACTACCAATGTAATATGGGACCTATAGGGTCAAACACATAGGAACTCATCTAGAAGAGGAGTTTGATCTTGAATGATGATAGGATTGATTACTAAAGTGTTTAGGTATTCAATGTATGCAATAAATTAGTTGACTAGACTGCTAAATGATCATTTCACGTGTTGAAACTGTTGTTCGGAGTGTTAGGCTGACTATATTGTGCATTGGTTGGAATTCAACATGAATTGGGCTACGAGATGCCCTTCTCACTTCTGAGAGATGATCATCTCAGGTGGTGTGAGACGACCATCTCACATGCACCAGATGGTCAGTTAGGGAGTGCAATTTTATTGCATCTAGGATTGGTGTTGATGTCATGGTGTGCACTAATTGGAATTGAATTTCTGTCATATGTACAAAATTGGGGAACTATGAAACGACCGTCAGTGTGAGACAACTGTCTCGCATGCCATACGAATGTCTGGGTTTTCCAGACGGCCATTTTGGCTATCGCATGTTGTGAAGTTTTTGGAATTGTTGCAAAACTTCAAGATCTTTCGGTCCCTTCCACTCCCGCACTGACTGGGAACCCTAACCATGGCCTCTACTATAAATAGAGGGATACTGGGGGATTCCTAGACCACAACACCAACAATTAAGGATTATTTTCTCTAATAATTGTTGTCTTATCTGGTTGTGGTAATTGGTACGCTCCCGCCAATGGTGTTACACACTACTCAATTGTAGTTTTGAATAGATGCAACCCTACGGACGGAAACACACGATGGATTCACTTTTGAAATTTATAAAACCTAACTAACACACCTACGTCTACTAAAACACTACACCAACAAGCGCACGGGGTCATGTCATAGTATAGGAAGGTGGCAAGTATAGGGTCGGTCCACATGGAAAAGAGAGGGCACTAGAGCTAGGTTTAGTTTCGCTGGGTTCCTACTATGGAGACTAGGGTTAAGGTTTTAAAGGTTGTTTTGATTGTTAAAATAATATGGACAGACGAGCAATTAAAGGCAAGAATGAAATCTAAGTTAACCCTAGGCTAGAGTAAGGCTAAATAGGCAAGAAAGGATTAAGCTAAGTATGAAAAGGAAAATTACACTAAAGCAAGCAAGAGAGAAGCAAAAGAGCAATTAAAGAGCTAAGCTAGCATGAATAAGGCAAGAGCAAGGAAAGAGGTTAACTAAGAAAGAAAAGAACTATTTAAGCTAAGCAAGCACAAAACTAGGGTCTTAACCTGTAAAGAGAGGTGTGGGCTATTTAGGGGTATGAACTAATCACTTAAGTTGGGGGGTGACATATAAACATTATAATTCCATTTAGATTATCCAAACCAAACAAAAGGTTACAGTCTAATGAATTAACCTAAGCAACTAATTGTCCATAGATATGCTAGGTTGTGTGTAGGGGAACTAGTCCCTAACACCCCCTACTACCCTTACGAGGATCAATTGGTTTAGGGATTAGGTTCAATTCAACTAGAGTCTAATCAAGTCTAGGTTTCTAGATTAGGCATTCCAAGGGCAATTAGGGGCCGAGGATAGTAATGGGGAGATGAAATTAGGGTTTTGGACCCAAATTCCCCCACATTCTAGCCTTGAGAAGGCTCCATTCTAATTGCACTAGAATTATCCAATCTAGCTAATTAGATCTCTCACTTAGGTTTAGGGAGATTGATTAGGATGTAGGACGATGGGAGGCAACCTAGGGATCCAAGAATTGGACCTAGGGGCAAATCCCAAAATTCACACATATAAGCAATTTGCCTAAATTCCTAGGTGATTTCACACACAAACCAACAAGCAATTCATGGAGAATGAGATAGAATTAGAATATAATCATTAAAACATGGAATTACAATGTTTACATGTCATTTTCCCCCAATATGGTATCAAAGTAACATAATTTCCCCCAAACATCCCACCCAAGGGGTCTAACATCTCATAGACATGGAAAATACAAAAAGAAAGGAAGAAGAATGAGTAGAGGAGTGAAAAACCATGATGAGCTCGGTGAACACTCCTCCTTCTCCACCTCCTAGAAGCTGTAGCTCGAGCTCCCTCCTTCAAGGTAGGTGAATGACATGGATGTATGGTGGAAATGGAAGGAAAGTAGGGTTTTGATGGTGGAAATGGTGAAATGGAGGTGGAATGAGGTGGGAATGAGTGGAGGATGAAATGGGGAGGCTAGAGTGGTTGTAGGGTAGCTAACCCTCATGCCCCAACCACCACCTATGTAAATATAGGTGGTGGGGAAGCACTAGTGTAAGTAGGGGTAGGATAGGAAAATCAGTGTAAAAGTATGGTAAGGTAGGTTGGTCACCACGGCCGTGTTGATGTGCCACGGTCGTGGTGAGGGTAGGATGGAATGGTCATGGAGTAAGAACATGGGTGTGGTATGGAAAGGATGTGGATATGCTAAGGAAGGTGGTGGCCACGGTCGTGGTGGAGTGCCACGGTCGTGGTGGATGAGTGGCACCACGGCCGTGTTGGGGTAACATGTGTTGGGTTTTGTGGAGAAAACATGCGCGGCGGAAGCAATAAAATCCACACAACCCGAAATAGGATCTCGTTGACAACAACGTATTCGGAAACAGGTTTGCGGGATATACCTTATCACGGAGCAAGTCCGACGATATCTCGTTGCACGACGGTGCAACACTGCTAACCTACACGGACGGAACTTCTCTCCCGTTCACTGTCGCGGGTTGATCCGGCGGCACTCCTTTGCGGCAGTGATGTACGCCGCTTGTAGCACGTACAGGTGGTGGTCGTCGACGTCCTCTAAACGCAGGCGTCAAGGCGTCTGCGTCTCTACTTCGTCCACGCAGATGGACGGAACTCCACGTCGCGCTTCCCAAGCCGGTGGGAAGGAGTCGTGTCTCTGCGGCGGGGTGCTAGCGGTGTGTTTCTCTCCTTTCTCTCCTAAGGACGATGACGGCTATGGTTTACGTGCGTGAGCGTAAACGGAAAATCCTCTCTCTATCTTATATAGATATCGGCCGTCAGTCCTCCTTTAAATAGGATACAAAGGGAAATAGGGTTTCCTAAACCCATCGGTAAACAGAAACATTGCGTTAATTAAAATGCTCGTGGATTAATTAGAATATTCTAGAATTCATTAATTAACCAAATAATCACATTAATTAATTAATTAATATCCGACTCCATGCAATCACTTGGGATGGCTCTACGGGCATACATATACCAACAACATGGCCATTTTGGAGAAGGAGGGTGTGGTCGTAGAGCACCAACACGGGAAAGTGGGTCTTCAGTGGCCACAGTCGTGGCAGAAAAGCCACGGTCGTGGCGATTTGGGGGGCAACTCCCTATTGTCTGTTAGTTTTTCACAATAAACGATATGACCGTGGGGGGTTCCCACGGTAGTCTTTTACTCTTCTGACCACGACTGTGCAGATGGCCATGGTCATGGTGTCTTCAAAGGGCCACGATTGTGCCGATCTGGGTGAAAATCCCTTGTTGTCTCTGTTGATCTTTCACAATAAACGCCACGACCATGGGGTTGTGTCCACGGCCGTGTTGGGGTCTGCATCACTTGATTGTCCTTCAAACTTCATCATTTATGGATGTCTTTGCTTGATGACAACCCTTGGCCATTGGAGGTAGGTTGAGGGAGATTTTGGGTCCTTCTTTGGACCCCCATGAGTGGAGGAGCCCTAGAACCCCTTCCTTCTCTCTCATCCATCTAACGCATGGTCCAAGTACCTGAAAATAGTGTAGAGAACATCCATAAGCGGATTTGGCAATGATAAACATATTAGGGGAAAAAGGCTTGTAATCTGACATGTTTAGATGTGATTTAAGTGCAAAATGACATAGGATGGATCCCTAAAATAGGGCTACATCACCACCCCAAACTTAAAACATACTTGTCCTCAAGTATGCTCCAACTCAATCTCTCTTCAAATTTTCCACAAACATGAAATGATGAATGCAATGTAAAAGCTAATTATTGCTAAATGTGATCAAAGAAGAATGAGTACATGCATTTCACCTCTCTCCTCTCCTACTTTCACAATCCAATCATGAAGAGAGCACAAAGCATATGAACTTCAAATATAGTACATAGAATACACAAGTTATCCATATTTCTTCCATAATGTTTCAGGAAAACCGTTTCATGGTGACGTTAATCGAGAATGACTAGGAGTGTTGTTTCACCTTCATGCATTCGATCTTATATTTAAAATCACACCAAATGACCCACATGTCTGCAGAAAGGGGCAAAATGAGCTAGGTTTGATGTTTTCTAGCTCAATGGGTATGAAATTGGAAGAAAGGGTTGTGGTAAGATCCTTGGAGTGCTATTACCCACTCATCTTTTCTTTATTTTAATGCTCTTAAACAGGAGCATCCTTTTATTTTCTTTTTTATTTTCTTTTTCTTTTCCCTATTTTTTCTTGCCCTTGGTGTAGATAGGGCATATGGTGGATAGAGTGAAGCGAGGAGATAAAGATATGACCACCCCAAGCTTTTGGAGGTGGCCAAGGATGATTATGTGCACTAGGGCATCTTTTTATGAGGTGGAGGGGTATGAAGATAGTGGAAGAATAGTCAGATCAAAGAGGGGTCATTGGTATGATTTTCCACATAAGACATCCTGCATGAAAATTAATCCAATACTTCATCCTAGATATCACACCACATGAATGAACAAGATGAAATCGATATATCAATCAAGTGATTCCACAAACACTAAACGTTCAAAGCTTGCTCAACTTCACAATTTAACCAAATCAATCACAATCATAAGAGAGGTGATGCACATGTAAAAAGTCAAAAACATTTATACCACTTAGCAATAAAGCATGACATTTCATTTTCATTTTCCAAAGTTCATCATTTTCACTCAAAGTGGTAGAGATTGGGTCAAAACATACTTTCTAGGCAAGAAATTTTAAATTTCGGAAAAATTGGCCAAAATGGTACCAATTTGGATTAAATCACATCTAAACATACTTTATGGAAATTTAACACATAAAGTAGAAAATACTAATTAAGATGCACAAGAATTTACAAAAAAAAACTACATGAGAATGCAATGCATGATATGGAAGAGAAAAAAGAGCAAAAATTTTGATAAATTTGGCAAAAATTGCATGAAACTAACTACATGCTATGCAACAATGCAATAAAAAGAGCAGTAATAAGAAAACTGAACTAAATGGAAAATGTGGAAAAAAAATGACAAAGAGAAAGATAGGGTGGTGCATACCACCCTACCCACCCCAAACATTAGAATCATGATGTCATCAACATGAAACTATATCTTAGGGTAGATAGGGAAGTGTCACGACTGTTGTGACTATTGGTGTGACATGTGTGGAGGATCTGGTGGAGGAGCTGAGGGGGGAGTTGAGTATGTCAGAGGATGATGTTAGTAATGCCCCCAGTAGTCATCTTGGGGTGGAGGGTATGTCTCTAGATATCCATCTATGCCACCCCAAAAATCTCCACCCCATTCGGGGTTTCTTGCTTCTTGGGCATGGTGGTAGTGATACAAGTGGTTGACCTGTTGGTGCATTTGTTGTTGGTCTTGCCACATGTATTGCTAGATAAGCTGCATATCACTCTTCATCTTCTGAATGCTCTCAAGATGTGCCTGGATGGTAGACATGTCGTAGGAGTTCACTAAGGGTTGTTGCAGCTGGGATGTCCCTTCATCCCTCCTTCTTGTTCTTTGGGGCTGCCTGTTTCCTTCAGTTTCTTGATCCTGCCCTTGCACATTGGATTCAACTATATCTTCATGTGTGGCAGCGGCTCCCCTAGTATATGTCTCTCTCGGGTTTTCTTGCTGCCATTTCAGTAATTTTTCTCTCAATCTATAGAAAACCACCAACACAGATAGAAGTGGCACAATGTGGTATGGCAGCTCAAGCTCAATGTCTGGCACACTACTTGTGAGATAAATCATCCTTTGTCCTTCGTCTTAATAGTGTGTGAGAGCATAAGGTAATTGAGGTCAACAAACTCTACCTCACATGTGTCTTCAAACCCAGAAAGATCATACCCCAAAGCGAGTGCAATTGAGGTCACAAACCCTCCCATAACAAAAGGTGTTGTACTTTTGAAGGGTATGGACCTCGTGTGATCAATCAGTAACACTCCAAGGTCTATATACCTTTTGTGGTTCATAGCCATCAAGACAAACATATCCTTTTGAGAAATGGAGCCTTGGTTATCATACCTTCCCATAAGGGTATTTTCTAAGACCTTTTGCACATAACGGATGAGGGGGTTGCTTAATGCAGACATTTTAGACCTCCCTACGTTGTAATCATCTCTTCCTGTCAGAGTCTTCTAGAAATGTGCATAATAAAAATCTACCTCCTTCTCTAGTAGGCTCTCATCCATCTTCTCGGCCTCTTTAGGATTTGTAGCAAAGATACAATTCAACTCAAAAGTTGTGAGGGTGTGCATGTTACCCATCATGGCAAATTTGACTGCATCACTACCTCTCACTTTGGTCTTCTCTAGAGTGGCAAAGAACTCTCTAGTAAGAGTGGCATAGGTTGCATGGGGTTTGAAAAGGACGTTCCACAACCCCATTGTCTTCAAGCTTCCTTCCACCGCATCTTTGATCCCAAGATCATCAATAGTCTTCTCACTACCATATCGAGTTGGGACGACTCACCTTTTCATGCATTTAGGGTATGTGAGATCAATTTTTCTTTGCCTTTTTCCTCTTCCATAGGACACTCATGTCCGGGCCTTTCCTAAGGCCTTTACTCTATTTGCCTCTAGTTATTCCAGAACATCATCTCCCTCGGGCACCAACTCCATTTCTTCTTCCTCACTTTCATCTTTGTCTTCCTCCATTATGTACGATTGAGACCCCGAACTCATGTCGAGGTTGTACCAATGTGCAGATTGTTCTTCATCATGACGTAGTTTCCACAAAGGTTGTGGCTGCACACAATGCCCCGCCGCCACATGAGATGTCGAATGGTGGGCTGGAGTGGGCTTTGGCGGTAGCTTGGATGAGGATGGTGCTGCTTTGGATCTTTGGCTTCTTTTTGCAGCCACCGTCTCGACCTCATCTATGATGTTGTCCAAGTCAATTCCCACGGACTCCTCCTCTTCTTCTTCTTCCCCCTTGTACGTGGCATCGATGATATGATGAATGTCGAATGAGTGGGAGTGGGATGCGCTCACCGATTGTGAACGGTGGAGGGATTGGTAGGCGGAGGTGGTTGGTGAGGGGTATGGGAGGGCACAGACACATCAGAGGAGGCATTTTTGGAATGCCACTTTCCTCCGGTGATGTTATTGGCCCCCTTTGTGATGGCCTTTCCAATCTTCTTCATGGTGGGGTGTGGAGGTGAAGTGGAATTCAGATTTTTGGTGGAGGTGGTGGTATGGATGTGGATTTGTGTGTGGAATGGAAGGAGAAAGATGTTTGGATGGTGGAAATGAAGTTTGTTGTGGATTTGGCAAAAAATGGAGGGTTTATGTTGAGGTTTAGTGGAGGGGTGTTGGGCAGATTGGAGATGAATGTGGGGATGGAGGGGCGATTGAGAGAGAATAGGTGGTGGAAATGGAAGGGGGTGGTTGGGGAATGATTTGGGATCGATTAGAGGCTGATTGGAGGTGTTTTTTGGGGATCGGAGATGGAAAATGGGGGAGCACAGGGGTGGTTGTTGCCTCCACGGTCATTTTTTGGAGGTGGAAGATGAAGAAATGAAGAGGAGGGTCAGGTTTGGATGTATAAAAGTTATATTTTTTTATTGAAACGGGATCGGCCACAGTCATGGAGAATGGCCACGGTCGTGGCCAGGGATTTGTGGCACGGCCATGGCGGGTGGCACGGTCATGTTGTCGATGAAGAATGCCCTGGTCTGACCTTGCCACGGTCATGGTAGGCTGCCACAGTTGTGGCCAATCAACTTCAACACGGCTGTGGCGACTGCCCACGGTTGTGGCCATTCTTGCCAAAACAACTTGACATCTTCTATAACTTTGATGAAATAAAGTCCACGACCGTGGTGGATGCCCATGGTCGTAGTCATGCTTCCTTGACATGGTCATGGCAAGTGGCCATGGCCGTGGCAATTCTTCCAAAACAACCTGTAACTTGGCCAAGTTGAAGCAATGAAACCCACGACTATGGCGGATGGCCACGATCGTGCTTGGACACTTTTTCCATGCTCGTGGTAGAGCTTCACGACCATTTTGGGGGTACTCCTTCAGTTTTCTCAATTCAAAAACATGAACTTCATTTTTATTTGTCATTTGGCCACAAATCTGCCTTAATGACTAAGACTCGACTTCTGTCCCTTCTCTTTCTAGTGTCTAGCACCTTCCACATCATCAAAGCTGCACAAAACTATCAAATACAAGTATGTGTGTGTGTTTTCTTGTAAAATTTTAAAAACAAAGCAAAAGTATCAAAAATGTAAGGTTGGGTCAAAAATTCCCAAACCTAGGTGGGTTGCCTCCCACAAGCGCTGAGTTCCTTGCCTTCAGCTAGGCTTCTTAGTGATTCTTCATTCATTCACCCCTTTGGAATTCTCATGTGTCCATTCTTACAAAACATGCATCCCTCATTTACACTCAATCTATTTTCCTCATCCCTTTAATCACAATAATCATTACCAATTTCTTCACCTTGGCGTCCTCTCAAATGCCCATTTGGACTTGTGAAGTGATCATGTCCAATATCCCTATCTCAGACTCGCCGGGTTGAGATCTTGTACATGTTGATGTTGATCTTCATGTCCATGAATGAGACTGACATAGTGCCACTACACACATGAATATTAGCATCAACTGTAGACAAGAACGACCTTCCCAAGATGATGGGAATCTTCCTATCTTCCGGCTCCATATCAAGTACAATGAAATCCGTTAGGAATACCGTGCCTTTCTCTTTGTCTATCATCACCAAGAAATCATCCACTCTACCCCTAGGCACTTTTATGGATCTATCTGTCGAATGGAGAGTGTAATGTGTTGGCTTCAACTTGCCTAAGCCCAGCTCAACATAGACATTGTATGGCATCAAATTCACACTAGATCCCAAATCAAGTAAGGACCTGTCTATGCGATGTCCCCCTATGTAACTAGGTATAAGTGGGGCTCCTGGGTCTTTTCTCTTCACGGGAAGGGAATGTTGTATGATGGAGCTCACTTGTTCAGTTAATCTCACATTCTTTGGAATCCCCCCCCGTTGATCTTCTTTTCACGATGCATAGGCTCTTGAGAAACTTGGCATATGATGGGATTTGCTTGATATCATCCAAAAGTGGAATGTTCACCTTCACTTGGCGAAAAACCTCAAGAATATCAACATTGTGCTTTTACCTCCTTTTCAATTCCAGTGGCTCATCTAGTGCTTCTATGAATGGAGGATCACTAGTTTTTGTCGTACTTGCTTGAACATGAGGCAGAACACTAGGGGTAGGACCTCCAAAGGGGATATGTGGTGGATCATATGGAATCCCAAACTCAACATGCGGTATCACAACATCATCTTCAACAATATCAATCACAGTATCACCACTTGGCTTCCTTTTCTTTGCTTTATCAACCTTTCTTTGACTTGCAGGTTGCTCAAGAGACTTTCCACTCCTTAGAACTATCACATCACTACCTTGCTCATGGTAGAGAGGGGGAGCATGTTGTGGCTGTGGAGGAGGTGGAGGTGACACTTGGGGTCAAAATTGAGGTGGAGAAGAGAATTGAGGGGGAGGAGAGAATTGGGGTTGGAAAGTGAAGTTTTGGGAAATTTGAGGTGAGGGTGGTGGTGGAGTGTAAGGCTTGGAATACCCTTAGCAGGAGTGAATGGGATGTACTTGCATGGGGGTGGACTATAGAAAACATGGGAAGAAGCCATTGGTCCACTTGCTTCATGGTGGCTCATGATGGGTTTTGAAGACAATTTTTCTTCTTGGAGAGTGATTATGGAAGATAGCTACTCTATTCTCTCTTCTAACCTTGCAACATCTCTTTGAACATCATCAAATACTTTCAATCTTGAGAGAACCTCTTCCTCAAACCTTGAGCTATATGTGGGACTTTGTAGTTCCTGGTAGTTATACGAGTGAGGTGCCCTCTTAGAACTCAATAGCATTAACTGAATGAAAAGAAGGTTTGGTCACATGGTTTCTCATGAAGCTCACCATTTCACCAAACATTTTCATCAATTGTGGGCTTGAATCATTGTGAGTTGGAGATGTCACACTAAAAGATAGGTTACTACCACTAACCACGCTAGAAGCTTTTATCCTTGAACTTTCTACCAAACTCACAAACAAGGGCCATGTATCTTCAGGTGGTTTAGCCATAAAAACTCCCCCACAAGAAGAATCCACTGTAGCTTGACTTGCATGAGATAGACTGGAGTAGAAGGAATGAACTAGCTGCCACAAAGGGATCTCATGATGTGGACATTCTCTCAACATCTTTTGAAATCTCTCCAAAGCCTCGTGGAATCACTCATTATCTATTTGACTGAAACTTACTATGGCACGCCGCATTTGTGTTAGCTTTGCTATATAGTAGAATTTCCTCAAGAATGCATTTTTCATCTCTCCCCAACTCATGATGTCCTTTCTTGAATCATACCACTCTTTGGCTTTGTCTTTGAGGGAGAAGGAGAACAAAGTCAGCCTAATTGTACCACCACTTGTTGTCGGCGTCCTGAAGGTGGAACATACTTCAAGAAAGGAGTCCAAGTGCTTGTAGGGGTTCTCACTCTCTAAGTCGTAGAATATGGGTAGGAGACCAAGAAGACCTGGAGGGATGGAGAATTGCTCCCCTGGCATCTGATCAACCCTGCTAGCCATTGGCGATTTCTAGTTGCTAGGCATGAAGTAGTCTTGAAGTTGCTTGTGAAGTGCATTTTGGCATTTCTTCCTCCGAATGGCTTGTAACATGCACAAAGCACAACCAAACAAAAGAGAACAAGTTATTAAACCAATATACACAAAGAATGCAAAAAATAATGAATAAATAATAGCAATGATGAGGGCAGTAGGAAAAGTCAAAGCAAAACTAACTATCTAGGTTGAGCACCTCTAATCCCCGGCAACAACACCAGAAAGCTTGGTGCGCTCCCGCCAATGGTGTTACATACTACACAAGTGCAGTTTTGAATAGATGCAACCCCGCAGACGGAAGCACATGATGGTTTCACTTTTGAAATTTATAAAACCTAACTAACACACCTACGTCTACTAAAACACTACACCCGCAAGTGCATGGGGTCGTGTCGTAGTATAGGAAGGTGGCAAGTATAGGGTCGGTCAACAGGGAAAATAGGGGGGCACTAGAGTTAGGTTTAGTTTTGTTGGGTTCCTACTGCAGAGACTAGGGTTAAGGGTTTAAATGTTGTTTTGATTGTTAAACTATTATGGACAAATGAGCAATTAAAGGCAAGAATGAAATCTAAGTTAACCCTAGGCTAAAGTAAGGCTAAATAGGCAAGAAAGGATTAAGCTAGGTATGAAAAGGAAAATTACACTAAGGCAAGCAAGAGAGAAGCAAAAGAGCAATTAAAGAGCTAAGCTTGCATGAACAAGGCAAGAGTAAGGAAACAAGCTAACTAAGCAAGAAAAGAACTATTTAAGCTAAGCAAGCACAAAACTAGGGTTTTAAGCAGTAAAGAGAGGTGTGGGCTGTTTAGGGGTATGCACTTATCACTTAAGTTGGTGGTGACATATGAACATTATAATTCCATTTAGATTATCCAAACTAAAAAAAAAGTTAGAGTCTAATGAATAAACCTAAGCTACTAACTGGCCATGGATATGCTAGGTTGTGTGTAGGGGAACTAGTCCCTAACACCCCCTACTACCCTTACGAGGATCAATTGGGTTAGGGATTAGGTTCAATTCCACTAGAGTCTAATCAAGTCTAGGTTTCTAGATTAGGTATTCCTAGGGCAATTAGGGGCCGAGGATAGTAATGGGGAGATGAAATTAGGGTTTTGGACCCAAATTCCCCCACATTCTAGCCTTAAGAAGGCTCCATGCTAATTGCACTAGAATTATCCAATCTAGCTACTTAAATCTCTCACTTAGGTTTAGGGAGATTGATTAGGATGTAGGAAGATGGGAGGAAACCTAGGGATCCAAGAATTGGACCTAGGGGAAAATCCCAAAATTCACACATATAAGCAATTTGCCTAAATTCCTAGGTGATTTCACAGACAATCCTACAAGCAATTCATGGATAATGAGATAGAAATAGAATATAATCATTTACAAATGGAATTACAATGTTACATGTCATTTTCCCCGAACATGGTATCAAAGTAACATAATTTCCCCCAAACAGCCCAACCAAGGGGCCTAGCTACCCATAGACATGGAAAATACAAAAAGAAAGGAAGAAGAATGAGTAGACAAGTGAAAAGCCATGATGAGCTCAGTGAAGACTCCTCCTTCTCCACCTCCTAGCAGCTGTAGATCGATCTCCCTCGTTCAAGGTAGGTGAATGACATGGATGTGTGGTGGAAATGGAAGGAAAGTAGGGTTTTGATGGTGGAAATGGAAGGAAAGTAGGGTTTTGATGGTGGAAATGGTGAAATGGAGGTGGAATGAGGTGGGAATGAGTGGAGGACGAATGGGGAGGCTAGAGTGGCTGTAGGGTAGCTAACCCTCACACCCCAACTACCACCTATGTATATATAGGTGGTGGGGAAGCACTAGGGTTAGTAGGGGTAGGATAGGAAAAGCAGTGTAAAAGTATGGTAGGGTAGGTTGGTCACCACGGCCGTGTTGATGTGCCATGACCATGGTGAGGGTAGGATGGAATAGTCATGGAGTAGGAACAGAGGTTTGGTATGAAAAGGATGTGGATATGCTAAGGAAGGTGGTGGTCATGGCCTTGGTGGAGAGCCACAGTCGTGGTGGATGAGTGGCACTACAACCGTGTTGGGGTAACACGACCGTTTTGGTGGAGGAGGGTGTAGTCGTGGAGCAGCAACATGGGCGAGTTGGTGTTCAGTGGCCACGGTCGTTGCAGACAGCCATGGTCGTGGTGATTTGGGGGGCAACTCCTTGTTGTCTGTTAGTTTTTCACAATAAATAGCATGACCGTGGGGGGTTCCCACAGTCGTCTTTCACTCTTCTGACCACAACCGTGCAGAAGGCCACATTCGTGGTGTCTTCAAAGGGCCACAGTCATGGAAGACGGCCAAGGTCGTGGCGATCTGGGTGCAAATCCTCTGTTGTCTTTGTTGATCTTTCACAATAAATGCCATGACTATGGGGTTGTGCCCACGGTCGTGTTGGGGTTTGCATCACTTGATTGTGTTTCAAACTTCATCATTTATGGATGTCTTTGCTTAATGACGACCCTTAGCCATTGGAGGTAGTTTGAGGGAGATTTTGGGGCTTTCTTTGGAGCCTCCCATGAGTGGAGGAGCCCTAGAACTCCTTCCTTCTCTCTCATCCATCTTAGTCATGGTCCAAGTACCTAAAAATAGTGCAAACAACAGCCATAACTGCATTTGGGAATGATAAACATATTAGGGGAAAAAGGCTTGTAATCTAACATGTTGAGATGTGATTTAAGTACAAAATGGTACAGGATGGAGCCCTAAAATAGGGCTACATCAGTAATCGAGAGATTCGAAGCAAGTCCTACCTGACTAGGGGCATATAGCTATGGGAGAGAAATAACTGAGGGTCATTGTGGTGAGAGAGCATGTTGGTGACTAGTATACCAATGAGAGGGACAACTCCTTCATGTCTGTTCTAGTAGGATGACATGAGTTCTAGTTGGTCCGTGTAGACTTCTTTACAGGTGAGGTGGCCTTTTCCCATTGCTAAGGAGGAGGACGTTTTCCAGAATTATGTGACGAGGAGTTGCTAGAGACGATGATGTTTGAGTTTGTTGTCTGTGGAGGAGTAGTCAAATGAGCCCCAGAGCAACTAGGAGCTGCGCAGACACCATCCAAGATAGAGTGTGCATCTATATCAATGAGGATTATCGTTAGACTTCTTCTAGGACCATGTATATCTTTGTGAAGCCATCCTTTCCATTCCATAGTTATTGATGTGATCTGTTGGTTAATGGGAGATATGTCAATATTTTTTTTGTCTCCACTGCCTATCTAATGTCGTATTCCCCAATAGTGATACCAAAGCCATATCAATTAATTATGCTTTGGGATAATCAATATGATCGGATTTTTGGTTTTATTGACTTTATTTATTGCATGTGATGTGAATATTTAATCTGGTTGATGTGCACTCTGATTAGTCACCACATAAGAACCCAATATATATATATATACATATATATATATGCAATTTACATGTGTCTCCCTAAAAGTGAGTTTTGATGGTGTATGTGTAGCATGGTTATGGCCAATAACCACTATTATATGTTTAAGGTTGTTTGGTTGGTTAATCATGTTTATCTCAATCTACGAACCAAGCCTCTCTCTTATCTTCCCAATGTAAAAGTATTATTCAATTATACTTTTTCTCCCCTCAAATGTAACTCAAGGTTTCTCCATAATTATTTAAAAGTAGGATAGTATACTTTCTTCTTTTGACAAAAAAGAAAGACACCAACCGACAGAATGGAGGAGTCGAGTCAACCGGATGGAGGGTTTGAGCCAACCAATTGGCAAGGCTGAGATGACCTTTTGGCGGGGCCGAGACAGTCGGCTGGCAAGATGACCAGGATCCTGGAGGACCAGACAAGATGACCATTTGGAGGAGCCAAACAATTGGCTATAGGATGAACAACTGGTCATTTGGAAGATCCAGATGACAAGATGGAGGGGACCAACAAACCAGCTAAGAGGCGAGTGGACTGGTTCAAAGTTTGAACCAGTCAACCCAAATTGACAAGCACAGATCTTCATCAACAATAGGTTTTTGCATGTTATATTGACCTAGGTTGTGGTAATTCCTTATGTCTCTAAGGAATTATGTTAGGCTGGTCATAACCATCACTTTCATTTATTGCATGTTTTCATTGTGGGTTATAGCATGTATATGATACATACTATATATGTGCGGTGATTGGTTAATGTATATGTATTATACAAAATCCCTCAATATAATGTTAAGTCTTTCCATAAGCAATACACATGAACAACTTTATTGACCAAGCGTGGACATTCCCTAGTGTGGTGTGCCATCTATCTCATGGAAGTGTGATGGTAGATATGTGGTCTACCCTAGCAGGGTGTATAATCTATCATGTTGGCTTATGGGTCAGGATTAACTAGGTGACCTTAATAGGATTAAGTGCCTAGAAGCATGCAAATTATAATGGCAAGGATTTGCGTATATCATCTATCCAAGAATTTCATAAGATGCAATTGGAAAATATTTCTTACCTTAATAATTGGTCATGAGCACCAGCGTTGGCTGGGTATTGACTAAATTATTTTAGATCTTGGCTCACGAGAAGATTGTATGTTGCAATCTTCCAAATTAGTAGTGATGGTAATCAATTTTAACAAAATAGTGGGAGTGATAGTTAATTAAATACCTAATTAATACGGACTTTTCAAATCAAATCAAATCAAAAAGGTTTTTTGACAAATGCAAATTTTCTCTTATAGAATCAAATGGAAAACACTCAATGATTGCAATCAGACAAATTAAATAAGATTTATTTCCATATCAGGTTCAGGACCTTGAGAAGTGTTCTACATGTTCCCAAAACACCAATGCCAATATCCACTCCAAATTCACCTAAGACTGACATGGATGCTTCCCTGAAGCATGTAAATGATGTTGTGAACATAAAGAACCTTGTGTTAGGTTATATGAACTATGAGTTTCATAAACAACATGATAAGCATGAAAGGTATAATGTCTCTAAGGTGCTATTTGAGTGCAAAATGATAGAGGGAGATCTTGTAGAGCCTCATATGCTCAATAAGATTGGGCATATGAAGCATCTTAAAAGATTGGGATTTCCTTTAGTTCAAGAGTTGGACATGAATATGATTTTGCAATCATAGCCTAAATCATATAGCCAGTTTATCGAGTGTTATCACTTGAGTAATATGGTTCGAATGCTATCAGAGTTTCTTGACATCTTGATAAGTGTCAAAGAACAAATGAAGTTGGACAAATATATGATGGTGATCAACGAAGTTGAGTCCAAGGATAAAGGCAAAGCCAAGAAGCGTTATGTGGCTCAACTAAATTCCAAGTCTTCTCCACTCAAAATAAGGAGACGAATAAGGGAACAAAGGAAGATGAGACAAGGGATTGAGATCTCTACTTCTAGTATATACATTATTGAGGTTAACTTTACTACCTCCTTATTATGGGTACTAGATACTAGATTTGGATCACACATTTTCTAAAATGTAAAGGATTTGAAAAGAAGTAGACCTTTAGAGAAAGGTGAGGTAGAACTGTGAGTTGAAAATGGCGTAAGAGTTGTGGGCCAACGTAGTGGGAACCTATGAGTTATCTCTACCAAATGGGATAGTAAAAGTGTTAGAGAACTACTATTACGTACCTACAATTAATAAGTATTTGTATCTTGTTTGGACAAGAACAGATCGAATTTCTAATAAATTATGGAAGATGTTCTATTTGTCAAGATGGGATCTTTTATGGTAGCACCCCAATATCTTATGGTCTATACTTGATAGATCTAGAGACAAGTATATATAATGTAAATACCAAAAGACAAAAACTCAATGAATCAAACCAAACATACCTTTTGCATTGTCATCTAGGGCACATAAATGAGAAACACATATCTAGACTCCATAAAGATGGTTATTTGGACTCTTTTGATCTTGAATCAATAGAGTCATGTGAATCTTATTTATTGGGCAAGATGACCAAGACTCCCTTCACTGGTAACAATGAGAGGGCTAGTGATCTATTAGGACTCATACATACTGATGTGTGCGGAATTTTAGAACAACTTCTAGAGGTGGGTATCAATACTTCATTACCTTCATTGATGATTTTAGTAGGTATGGTTATGTTTACTTGAAGAAGCATAAGTCAAAAACTCTTGAAAAGGTTACAGAGTTTATGAATGAAGTACATAACCCACTTGGAAAAAGTATTGAGGCACTTTGATCCAATGGAGGTGTAAAATACTTAAGCCAGGAGTTTGAGGACCTTCTGAGAGCTCGGGGTATTGTATCTCAATGGACTCAACCTGGAACAC
The DNA here is from genome assembly GCA_963693085.1 of Alisma plantago-aquatica. Taxonomy (NCBI): domain Eukaryota; kingdom Viridiplantae; phylum Streptophyta; class Magnoliopsida; order Alismatales; family Alismataceae; genus Alisma; species Alisma plantago-aquatica. Next base: position 126,834,761 of record OY856415.1, read on the forward strand.
CATAGTATAATGGTGTGTCAAAAACAAGGAATTGCACATTACTGGATATGGTACGATCAATGATGAGTTTTGTTAATATTCCAACTTCCTTTTGGTGGTATGCTCTTGAAACCTCTGTGTTTACACTTAATTGAGTACCATCTAAGTCGGTTTAAAAGATACCATATGAGATATGGCATGGGAAACATCCTGATGTGTCTTTTATGAAGATTAGGGGATGTGAAGCTTATGTTAGGAAAATGTTTCCTGAAAAGCTTGGCCCTAAGTCTTATAAATCATATTTTGTTGGATATCCTAAGGAAACTAGGGGATACTACTTTTATACTCCATCTGACAACAATGTGTTTATTGTCAGGGTTGGTATATTCCTCGAGAAGGAATTTATTTCCAGAGGAACTAGTGGAAGAAAAGTAGAACTCCAAGAGGTTTGGGACCAACAAGAAAACATTGAACCTGAGGAGGCATGTGAGGAACAAAGAGACTCACAAGTTGTTATGGAATCTCAAATTCCTCAAGTAACATAGGAACCTCATAGATCTAACATGACATGCCTTGAACCTGAGAGATATGGATATCTTGTAACTCGGGAAGGTAGTGAATGGGTCTTAGATGATGAGTCAATTACCTATAAAGATGTTATTGAGGGACCATAGTCAGAGAACTGGCTTGATCTAAGATGGAATCCATGTAGATCAACAAGGTATGGACCTTGGTGAATCCACCTGAAGGGGTAAAACCCATTGGGTGCAAGTGGGTCTTCAAGAGGAAGGACGACATGGATGGTAAAGTACAAACCTGTAAGGGTAGATTGGTTGCAAAGGGTTTCAGACAAGTTCAAGGTGTTGACTATGATGAAACCTTTTCTCCAGTGGTCATGGTTAAGTCCATCAAGATCATGCTTGCTATCACAACTTATCATGACTATGCAATTTGACAAATGGATGTCAAAACTACATTCCTTGATGAGAATCTTGTTGAGGATGTGTATATGACACAACCTAAGGGTTTAATAAATCCAAAGTTTACAAATAAAGTTTGTAATATACAAAGGTCAATCTATTGATTGAAGTAAGCATCTCAGAGCTGGAATCTTTGTTTTGATGAAACAATCAAAGAGTTTGTCTTTGTTCAAAATGAAGACAAACCTTATGTTTACAAGAAGATTAGTGGGAGCATGGTAGTATTCCTCATATTGTATGTAGATGACATACTATTGATGGGGAATGACATTCCTACTTTACAAAAGGTAAAGTCATGGCTTGGAAATACATTCTCTATGAAATACTTGGGAGAAGCATCCTGCATCTTGAGGATAAAAATCTATAGAGATAGATCAAGAAGGCTTCTCAGAACATATACATTGACAAAGTGTTGAAGCGGTTCAGCATGGAGAACTAAAAGAACAGAAACCTTCTAACATTGCATGGAGTGACCATATCTAAAGTTCAATTTCCCAGTTCATGTGAAGAACAGGAGTGCATGATTGTGATTCCTTATGCGTCGGCAATTGGATCCATTATATATGCAACGTTGTGCACCCATCCAGATGTCTGGTATGCCATGAGCATGATGAGCAAATATTAGTTGGATCCAAGTGATGCTCACTGGACAGCTGTTGAGAACATCCTGACGTATTTGAGAAGGACTAAGGATCAGTTCTTGTTCTACGGTGAAGAGGAAGAGTTGGTGGTAAGAGGTACTTCGATGCAAGCTTTCAGACTAACAAAGATGATTACAAATCACAATTTGAATTTGTGTTTTTCCTAAACAACAAAGTTGTAATCTTGAAGAGTTCCAAAAAGAGATAGTTGTTGATTCTACAATAGAGGTTGAGTATACTGTTGCATCAAATGCAGAAAAGGAGGTCATGTGGATCAAGAAGTTCATTTCAAAACTTGGGGTCGTTCCAAGCATCAACACGGAATTGAGCTATTATAGTGACAACAATGGGGATATTACACAAGCTAAGGAACCCAGATCGCATCAGTGATCAAATCATATACAAAGGTGGTTCCATCTCAGATGAGAGATTGTACAACGAATAGATGTAAATATTTGTAGAGTTCCAACTAAGAACAATGTTGTTGATACCTTAACTAAATCACTTTTGCAATAGAAGCATGATGGTCATGTTAGGTCACTCAGAATAAGATTCCTGGGTGATTGTCTCTATGTGCAAGTGGGAGATTGTTGGTATGCATGCCCAAAGAGCCAATCATATGATGATTGTAATGTAATAACTTGAAAATGATTTGATTATCAATAAAGTCAAGCTTCCAACTTATTTTGTTTATTTAATTTTGAGATAATGAAATAACATAACAAATCTCTAGAGAATGATATTACTTGATGACATATGTCTTCAGGTTGAGGACCTGAACAATGAGATCATACAAATGTTAAGAATATGTACATTTTTGTAATGTCCCTGATTGGTTATTATTGTAGAAGGTAAATAGGAAGTAATGACACATAAGATCAGAGTGTGAGTTGGTTGATGACAAAACCACATTAGTCATGATATAGTGATATCAAACCAAGCACACAGATGCATGTTAAAGAATAGTGTATGGGACATGCCCACCATAAGAATGATACATGGAAACCCTAGTTAGGTAAGTGAGAATCATGTCTAATAGTGATGGTGGTGTATGTGGTTCTTAGACCTAAAATCACTACACTCATCACATGTCATTCGGTATGCTTTGACATCTTCAAATGCAATCTTGAAAATATGGGTTGTTATAAAGATGATGATTGGGTGACTATGACACATGGGGACTAACTCTGAGTGATAGAGATGGGATTTTTCTATCCTAAGGGTGTATGATATTCAGGGTCTCTTGATTAGCAAGATTGAGAAATGTGTGGCCATGCACATGTGAGTCAATATGTGATATTGAGCTTGCATTATTTCTCATACAATCTTCTCTAGATCAAGAAACATAGATTGAATGTGAAAGAAGATGACATATTCATTGTAAAGACCAAGTCTCTACTATAAACCATGGCAACCAAAACCATCAATTGTGTAGCAGCGAAAATTTAAATCTTGACTTTATTCAAAATCTATAAAGAGTACATAAAAATTGTCCCAAAAGGGGTACATCTTTATACAAGGAACTAGGATCTAGGTAGAGGAAGACTTAGACTAAACAACATTGTCTCCAAATAAAACAACTTAATATATATAAAGACAACTATGTCCAAGCAAGCTATATGTTCCTTTTCTTCTTGTTCTTATCCTTAGCCTTAGGTTCACCAAGCTTCCATGTGCACTCTGATCCTAGCCTGGATGGTTGGGGTCATCCAGCGAGAGAAAGATAAAAGTATGTGTTAATAAAAGGATAAAAGCAATCATAAAGCTAAGCATTTCATAACAAAAGATTCCACTAAGGACTTTCAAGATGTGAGAGGCAAATGAGTAGATATGATTTTAGAAAACTACCACACTCCAATATCAACAAATATCACATTTGCATGAATATAAATTATGACTCAAAATCATCTCAATGTAGGGTGAGGCACCTACCGGACCACACCAATGGCAGGGGGACTAAAAACCCAGTTCCTAAAAAGTGGCAGGGGGACTAAAACCCCAGTGCCTAATATATAAAATGGCAGGGGGACTAAAACCCCAGTGCCCGGTAGGGGGACTAAAACCCCAGTGCCCTATGGGTGGTTTGTACTCATGTACACTACATTGTCAATTGGCCAATAACTATATCATGCATAAACATTCACTTGGAAGTAGAGTGAAAAGTATATCAATATAACAACATAGCATTGGGAATAAAACCCAAGAAATAAATAAATAGGCCATCATAGGTAACAACAATATCCAAGAACTCCAAGAAATAAAGGAGCCAACAAAGCAACAACATTATACAATGTTTCCAAGTATTTCAAAAGGATGAGCCAACACTGGCCATGATAAGATTAAATATTTCACATAAGAGAGCCACAAATGCAATTGATTCATCAAAGCAGTAAAAGAGCCAAAAATGCATTTAGGAGAATAATAAGGCTAGCACAATAATAATTGTGGGGTTGGAAAAGACCCAACTGAGAGATTAGGATTGTTTGCACAATAAACATTCACATTCATCTTTGATAGGATTCACATATATAAATAGGGTCCACATAGTAAAATAGGCTTCACATACAAAATAGGGTGCACATACCTGTTTTAATTAATTACCATAACATTCACCAATATGATTGCATCCATTCCATTTTTCCCTAGTTACATTATTACACATGTATTAATATATATAAAGACATAAAGCATAGGAAAAACCCTAATTTTACAAAACCACGATTTAGGGTTTAAAACATAGTCTAATAGATTGGTCATATTCTCGTGAATAAGAAAACATATTTTATTTTCCAATTTGGAGTTAAAATGAATTAATTAGGTATTTTAGAACATTTTATACACTTAAAAGGTATTCAAAGAAAACTTCGAAAAATGAATCATAATTTAGACTAAAAAACCATAAAATCAGATTCTACAAGAAAAATCCTTTCCATTGACTATTTATTTGCATTTTTCTGACCATGGATCGATTTACTATGAATTAAGTAAAATTGACCAATCAGAATACAAGAAAACCATAGTGTGACAATTATTTAAACTAAAATGCAATCTGTTGTAAATAATAGATGAAATGACTAAAATACCCTTGTGGGATAAACAGGTCTATCACATTCGCAGGGGCACTCTAGTCATCTTTACATCTCGATTAATCGCAGCTGAGAAACAAACCAAAAGATGAAAAGACAAAAATGCCCATACCCGCAAACAATAGTCCCATGGCAGGGGCATGGGTACCTTGGTCATTGCCTGACCAGGCGTCTTCCAACCCAGGCATGGTGCGAGCAAGCTCGCAGGGGCTTGGTTCCTTTGCCTCGAATCGCCATCAGGGCGCATCATAGAGAACGCAGAATGGGAACGAGTCCCCTAGATCCCCCCGAACACAGAGATCACCACCCAAGCCGTCGCAAGCTCAAAATGGAGAAAATCAAACCAGAAGTGGTCGGAACAGAGGAAGAAGAAATAGGGAAACAATTTACTGAAAACACAAGGCAACAAGAAACTAAGGTCGTGATTACCTTCGTGGGGCCAAGGCGAGGTCAAAGCACCTCTATCCGCAAGCAGAGGAGCACCAAAACAGAATATGGGTCGGCGCCGGCGGAGGTCATATCTGTGGTCTATAGGACCCGGCGATTGGGGTCACCTCAGGTCCAAAGAAGGGTAGGGGAAGGTCGAAACAAGACTGTAGATGCTTACCACAATGGTAATCGAGACGAGATGGTTGAGTGGGGGAGTTCTCGGCCTTGCTCGCCGGAGATGGGAAAGGAGTAGGTCGGGGAGTACTAGGCCATAGCAGGAGCAATTGGATGCGGAGGAAGAGAAGTCGCAGTCCGACAAGTCTTTTCGTTGCCTTATATAGGAGTGGGTAGGCTCAAGGTTGCCTCTGTGATCCCCGACTGAGAGGGGAAGAAGAATGGAGTTAGGCATTTTGCACAAGGTGAGGAGTGGCAGTGAGTAAGGGTTCATTTGAATAGGCGGAGGGAAACGAAGCCAATGGGACTGGAATCGCGCACAATGGTGGAGGAGGGAGAGAGAGCGACGCGGAGGAGCTGGGGCGTCGGGACTATTCAACGGCCAGAGGTAGGGGACGAAGTCCCGATCGTTGGATCAGATCTAGGCTGATTAGGAGCCGTTGGATGTGAGTCCACTATGGACCCGGGGTGCGTGACAGATGAATATAACCTGACTTTAGCGTTACCAAAGATTTAAACAAAATTGATTAATGCACTATAGTCATACTATAATAAAAGCTTATAAAATAAATTTGAGGGGTCAAACGAAGTCCAAAAGCCACCAAATTTTAACCACATGTTCACATTAAAGCGTAGCATCATGCTATATAATTAGATTTCATATTTAAGCTCACTAAGGCTCATAACTCATATGTTGTCCATTATAACATGTATTAATATATTAAAAGAGGTGAAATAATATGGAAAACTAATTAATTGAAATATGGGAGTAATATTTCGAGGAAATCATCTCCTAATTATTTCAAGAGAAATAACTCACCATATTATCCCATTTTCACACATTTTATCCACTTAAGAGGAGAGAGAAAATAAAGAGGTTAATATACTCATAATTAATTCAAATGCACATTGTTACTAATATATTTATCCAAAAAGCTCCAAATTAATATTCTCTACTTATATCCATCCTTAATGACCAAATTACATTATTAACCCTCACTTATCTCCTTAATTGGGTTATTTGTGCAAACACCCTTTCATTATCATAAATGAGGGGAAAAGGTGATTTCAACCTCGAATTATGCTCAAATTGCACAAGGAGTCCAAGAAGAATATACAACAAGGGAAATTTATGAAAAAGGTCCAAATGGACTAGAAGGCCAAGAAAAGTTCAAAAGTGGGTAAATTACAGAAAAGACCCTGAGATTTAGTATGTTACAACACACCACCCCTTAAAGAGGATTTCGTCCCCGAAATCACAACAAGAGGGAAGAGAGGGTGGGTGTGCAACTTCCCAACCTTAAACACTAGGTTATAACCCTTAATCTAGGGTGCAACACAAAATCTACATAAGTCGGGTGCTACTAAGGTTTCCACAAAACCTATAGCCTTTTATCAAACTCAACCTAATTAACATTTTTGCCTTATTAACATAATTCCATCATGAAGAGGTATCATATTAATTATACTATCACTTGTTCCACATTTTATTCAAAATAATTACATCTCAACATTATATCATGTGTATTACCTTCATCAAGGGTTTTAAGCACAATTAGGGTTTACTAAGCCTTTAATTAATGTATTAGGTCAAAAACCTTAAAAACATGAATTCATTTTCCATTATCCTCTTAAAACTATCATGTAGAATTATCATAAATTATTTTGTAGAAAAGTTAACATTATCCAACAAGTTATTAAGCCTATAATTATTCCAAATAATGTTCATATTGCACATTTTCATATCATCTTTCATACTCATATTAATGACTTCATTAATCATTTTCTTCCATTACAGTCCATATTATAAATTATACATATTGTTCTTCACATTAGACATCCAATTATACATTATCATGTTTGAGTCATTATATGCATTTTTGTGAATAGGATGTAACACATTAAATATTAATGAATTAATTAATATATAAAGTTATGATGAGGTATTCATTAGATAACAAAGTGATATACCTTATATATATTGATAACTTAGTGACTCTAACCCATTTATATGCATTAAGGTATATTATGTGATGATGACACCTAATGTCACTAATGTATCATGAAAGGCATTAAGGGTATATATATATGTATATGTTGTCAAAACTAGATGATTACATATTAAGGTTTAGGTCAACATGATCATTACATGTTAAAGCATCCTTAGGGTGCATTTTACCATTAGGGTGGCATAGTCAACGTTATGTATATTCACCATTAGTAATAAGTAACTCATTATTATGTGCATCAAGCCTATATTAAGGTTCAAGCATATGAATTATCTCTATATGACTTACTACATATTCATGTGTGTATAAACAAACAAGTTGAATTACAAGTATAAGGTGTTTGGTAAATTCTTGTTCACATTATGTACATAAGTCCACATAGGTAGGGTTTCTAACTCTACAGATATTTGATTTTACTTTTAGTTGGGATTCCATCCCCCTAAAAAGGGATTTCGTCCTCGAAATCAGATTTGCAAAATCAAATAGGGTACTATCACCATTACCCTCACTCCATCCCTTAAAAGGGTTAACTAAGTCAAACTAAGCTAAGGGTACATAATATTCATCACTATAAGGATTTACTAACCAAGCTTCATGGTGTAACATAGGGTACACTAAACCCTAAACGTAGGATTATAAGGTATTGAAGGATGAATTTTGTGTAAGAGATCAAATCATCAATTATGGCTTTCCTAAGGTATTCAACACTTAGGCAACATGCCCAAAGATTGACTATTTCGAGCTGTCTGTATCAGATCAGGCCAGGCTAGGTCATATGAGCTCGGGAGTCCTCGTTACCAAGCTAGTCGGGCGGAGGAAAATATTGCCAGCCCCCAAGCTCTTACCCTTTCTAGACACCATCACTTTCAACTTCTTGCTCTAGTAGCTTCTCAATAGACAATTCACCAAAAAGTTGACAAATTTTATTTTTAATTATGAAATTATTATGATCCTAAATTAAACTTTCATGCTAGGTCAACTCTAAGGTCAAAAACTTACTATAGGGAAACTATATCTGGTAAGGGTTCTATCTAGGAGGCAATTTGAATTAGTCAAGAATCTGACTACCTTGATGCTCTGATACCATGTTGTAAAGACCAAGTATCTACTATAAACCATTGCAACCAAAACCATCAATTGTGTAGCAGCGGAAATATAAATCTTGACTTTATTCAAAATGTATAAAGAGTACATTACAAATTTGTCCCAAAAGGGGTACATCTTTATACAAGGAACTAGGATCTAGGTAGAGGAAGACTTAGACTAAAACAACATTGTCTCCAAACAAAACAACTTAATATATATAAAGACAACTATGTCCAAGCAAGCTATATGTTCCTTTTCTTCTTGTTCTTATCCTTAGCCTTAGGTTCACCAAGCTTCCATGCACACTCTGATCCTAGCCTGGATGGTTGGGGTCATCCAGCAAGAGAAAGATAAAAGTATGTGTTAATAAAAGGATAAAGGCAATCATAAAGCTAAACATTTCATAACAAAAGATTCCACTAAGGAATTTCAAGATGTGAGAGGCAAATGAGTAGATATGATTTTAGAAAACTGCCACATTCCAATATCAACAAATATCACATTTGCATGAATATAAATTATGACTCAAAATCATCTCAATGTAGGGTGAGGCACCTACCAGACCTCACCAATGGCAGGGGGACTAAAACCCCAGTGCTAAAAAGTGGCAGGGGGACTAAAACCCCAGTGCGTAATATATAAAATGGCAGGGGGACTAAAACCCCAGTGCTCGACAGGGGGACTAAAACCCCAGTGCCCTATGGGTGATTTCTACTCATGTACACTACATTGTCAATTGGCCAATAACTATATCATGCATAAACATTCACTTGGTAGTAGAGTGAAAAGTATATCAATATAACAACATCGCATTGGGAATAAAACCCAAGAAATAAATAAATAGGCCATCATAGGCAACAACAATATTCAAAAACTCCAAGAAATAAAGGAGCCAACAAAGCAACAACATTATACAATGATTGTGGGATTGGAAAAGACCCAACAGAGAGATTAGGATTGTTTGCACAATAAACATTCACATTCATCTTTGATAGGATTCACATATATAAATAGGGTCCACATAGTAAAATAGGCTTCACATACAAAATAGGGTGCACATACCTGTTTTAATTAATTACCATAACATTCACCAATATGATTGCATCCATTCCATTTTTCCCTAGTTACATTATTACACATGTATTAATATATATAAAGACATAAAGCATAGGAAAAACCCTAATTTTACAAAACCACGATTTAGGGTTTAAAACATAGTCTAATAGATTGGTCATATTCTCGTGAATAAGAAAACATATTTTATTTTCCAATTTGGAGTTAAAATGAATTAATTAGGTATTTTAGAACATTTTATACACTTAAAAGGTATTCAAAGAAAACTTCGAAAAATGAATCATAATTTAGACTAAAAAACCATAAAATCAGATTCTACAAGAAAAATCCTTTCCATTGACTATTTATTTGCATTTTTCTGACCATGGATCGATTTACTATGAATTAAGTAAAATTGACCAATCAGAATACAAGAAAACCATAGTGTGACAATTATTTAAACTAAAATGCAATCTGTTGTAAATAATAGATGAAATGACTAAAATACCCTTGTGGGATAAACAGGTCTATCACATTCGCAGGGGCACTCTAGTCATCTTTACATCTCGATTAATCGCAGCTGAGAAACAAACCAAAAGATGAAAAGACAAAAATGCCCATACCCGCAAACAATAGTCCCATGGCAGGGGCATGGGTACCTTGGTCATTGCCTGACCAGGCGTCTTCCAACCCAGGCATGGTGCGAGCAAGCTCGCAGGGGCTTGGTTCCTTTGCCTCGAATCGCCATCAGGGCGCATCATAGAGAACGCAGAATGGGAACGAGTCCCCTAGATCCCCCCGAACACAGAGATCACCACCCAAGCCGTCGCAAGCTCAAAATGGAGAAAATCAAACCAGAAGTGGTCGGAACAGAGGAAGAAGAAATAGGGAAACAATTTACTGAAAACACAAGGCAACAAGAAACTAAGGTCGTGATTACCTTCGTGGGGCAAGGCGAGGTCAAAGCACCTCTTTCCGCATGCAGAGGAGCACCAAAACAGAATATGGGTCGACGCCGGCGGAGGTCATATCTGTGGTCTATAGGACCCGGCGATTGGGGTCACCTCTGGTCCAAAGAAGGGTAGGGGAAGGTTGAAACAAGACTGTAGATGCTTACCGCGATGGTAATCGAGACGAGATGGCTGAGTGGGGGAGTTCTCGGCCTTGCTCGCCGAAGATGGGAAAGGAGTAGGTCGGGAGTACTAGGCCATAGCAGGAGCAATTGGATGCGGAGGAAGAGAAGTCGCGGTCCGACAAGTCTTTTCGTTGCCTTATATAAGCGTGGGTAGGCTCAAGGTTGCCTCTGCGATCCCCGACTGAGAGGGGAAGAAGAACGGAGTTAGGCGTTTTGCACAAGGTGAGGTAGCGGCGGTGAGTAAGGGTTCATTCAAATCGACGGAGGGAGATGAAGCCAATGGGACAGGAATCACGCACAATGGTGGAGGAGGGAGAGAGAGCGACGCGGAGGAGCTGGGGCGTCGGGACTATTCAACAGCCGAAAGTAGGGGATGAAGTCCCGATCGTTGGATCAGATCTAGGCTGATTAGGAGCCGTTGGATGTGAGTCCACTATGGACCCGGGGCATGTGACAGATGAATATAACCTGACTTTAGCGTTACCAAAGATTTAAACGAAATCGATTAATGCACTATAGTCATACTATAATAAAAGCTTCTAAAATCAATTTGTGGGGTCAAACGAAGTCCAAATGCCACCAAATTTTAACCACATGTTCACATTAAAGCGTAGCATCATGCTATATAATTAGATTTCATATTTAAGCTCACTAAGGTTCATAACTCATATGTTGTCCATTATTACATGTATTAATATATTAGAAGAGGTGAAATAATATGGAAAACTAATTAATTGAAATATGGGAGTAATATTTCGAGGCAATCATCTCCTAATTATTTCAAGAGAAATAACTCACCATATTATCCAATTTTCACACATTTTATCCACTTAAGAGGAGAGAGAAAATAAAGAGGTTAATATACTCATTATTAATTCAAATGCACATTGTTACTAATATATTTATCCAAAAAGCTCCAAATTAATATTATCTACTTATATCCATCCTTAATGACCAAATTACATTATTAACCCTCACTTATCCCCTTATTTGGGTTATTTGTGCAAACACCCTTTCATTATCATAAATGAGGGAAAAAGGTGATTTCAACCTCGAATTGTGCTCAAATTGCACAATGAGTCCAAGAAGAATATAAAACAAGGGAAATTTATGAAAAAGGTCCAAATGGACTAGAAGGCCAAGAAAAGTTCAAAAGTGGGTAAATTGCAGAAAAGACCATGCGATTTAGTATGTTACATTCATGCGTTGAATTCAATCTGGATATCAGTAACAAAGGAACCATACAAACACTTTAACACCATATATATATTGCAGGTTGAAGTTTTTCTCTAACTTTTCATTTACTTGGGTAGCAATGATGTGTAACTAGGCATCTCTCATTGCTTGTGATGTTATTAGTTGTTATGCACATTCACTGCCATTGTAATATGGGATTTATAGGGTCACATACATAGGAACTCATCTAGAAGAGGATTTTGATATTGAATGATGATTGGATTGATTACTAAAGTTTTTAGGTATTTAACTCACATAACAAAGTAGATGATTGGACTGCCAAATGATCAGTTCAAATGTTGAGACTATCGTTTGGAGTGTCAAGATGATTGTATTGTGCATTGGCTGGAATTCAACCTGAACTGAGATGCAAGACACTCGTCTCTGGTGATGTGAGACGACCATCTCACATGCACCAGACATTCGGTTCGAGGGTGCAATTCGATTGCACCTAGGATTGGAATTGACATGTTGACGTACACTGATTGTAATTGAACTGCCGATATATGTACAAAACTAGGAAACTACAAAATGACTGTCTCATAGTGTGAGACAACCGTCTCACATTCTAGATGACCATCTGGGGTTGCTAGACAATTGTTTTGGTTGTCACAGGTTGTGAATTTTCTAGAATTGTTGTGAAAATTCAAGATCTTCCAACCCCTTCGACTCCCATACAGACTGGGAACCCTGACCATGTCCTCTACTATAAATAGAGGGGCACTGGGAGCTTCCCAAAGCACAACACATACAACTGATAATTAGTTGCTCTGACAACTCTTGTCCTCTCTGGTTCTGGTAATTGAGAGATCCCAAGCAAGTCCTACCCGACTATGGAGGGATAGCTACGGGAGAGAAACAACTACATGTCATTGTTGTGGGAGAGCATGTTGGTGACTAGTACATGAACGGGATGGGAAACTCCTTCCTATCCATTCTAGAATGACAATAGGAGGTCTAGTTGGTCTATGTGGACTTCTCTATAGGTGAGGTGGCTTTTTTTCATCACTAAGGAGGACAACATTAGCAAGCAGTCCACGATGAGGAGTTGTTGCAGACGATGACGATTGAGTCTGTTGTCCTTAGAGGAGCAGTCAAACGAGTCTCAGTGCAACCAGGATCTACAGAGACACCATTCAAGATAGACTGTGCATCTATATCGATGAGAACTATCGTTGGATGATGTGGGTCTCTTAGCAAACCAATCACTAGGAAAATTATCCTAATGTTTATCCTTTTTCTAATTATCGATAAAAGCTAGTATAGAAGGGTCGATCCACAGAGACAATGATGAAGATGGTTGAGTTTCAAATTCAATTGTGAGAACAAGAATGTAAAATTCATTTTAAGAGTTTGTTAAAACTAGACCAAAACAAAATAAAGATGTTGAATTAAAGATCAACTAATCAAAAGAAAGAAATACCAAAGCTAAGGGATACCACCACCCTAGCCAATGTGAAACTAGACCGAAGAAACTACACAATAACAAAGATAAAGGAAGGTATGTGAACCATTCATAAATGATTCACAAACGAGGAACTCCCCATGAACCCATTGGTCCTGGCATTCACGGGTCCTGGTTCAATCATCCTAATGGGGAATTTTCTGGGGTCTCATCCAAATTCCCATGAAATCGATTTGATTGTTCTAAATCTTGGGTTCCACAGTCGCATCTGCCAAGATTAACAAGGGATGAAAATAAGAGATCACTTTTTTAAACCGTTGAGATCCAAATAAAAAACCATTTATCTAAAAATCATGTAAAACTTCAATCTAATCATCACATGGCTAAGGGGTTGCTCCCCTCTCCTTGGTAAGAAGACTACTCACTAGCCATAAGAGGGGAAGTAAAAGGAAGAAGGAAAGAAGCCATAGACCACATGAAGAAAAATCTCCAAGAAGATCTAGGTGGTGTTAGTTGAACGGTTTGATCCCTTAATCCTCCGTTCCAAGAGAAAAGAATGATAAGTAAAGAATGTGAATAATAAAGATTCAAAGATGAAGAACTGAACTTGTATTGCTAAAGTGAAAGATTACAAATATGAAAGAAAATGTGAGTATAAAATTGAGGACTAAAAACTAAAACTCCATTACAAGTAAGACTCGATTTACAACTAAGACTCGATGATTTTTCTTGTGGAATCCCACCTCCTTTAATAGGGGAAGGAGGGGTGGAAATCCTAAAATGGAAGGAGAAGAAATGAAAGAGGAAGTTGTTGTTTGTCTTGATCTAGAGAAATATCTTCCTCAATAGGCAATAAAAAAAAATCATTGATTGCCTTCTCTTGACCCTTCAAATTCGGACTGTCTCTCTCTCTCTGCAGATTTTCGTTTCCAAAGTTTCTACAAATTTAGACTGGTAACAAGTTTTAAAGTGCATCAAAAAATATATTTTTATGTAGGCCTTTGAATATCCTTTTTAACTCATATTTAAACATTAAATTTTTCCTTTATATGTGAGAGTTATGTTAATTTTGGTGCAAGGTATATATTTAAATTAGGCACTACGGGAAAAAGAATAAACAGTTTCACTGGTTGGTTGGATAGTCAAATGACTACCAAAATTAATAGGAAATATATTTTTCTTATAGAAATTGCAATTATTTTTTCAAAACATATCCAAACTCCTAATTTGTAATTTATATGTGAGAGTTATGATTGTTTTGGTTCTGTCTATACATAAATTTCAGGATTTGCGGGAATTGTGCAAAACATCTTCCAGGAAAAATTAACGATTTGAGTGATTAGGCCATTTTCCTACAAAAATCCAACAAAATCTAATTCAAACTCCAAATAAAGAGAGAAAATATAAACTAATACAATTAATTATAAAACTAAGAAAATAAATAACAAAACAACCCTAAAAAGATATCTAAAAGATTAAATTAAAAAGGATAAATATACATTTATCATTGGACTTGTTCCAGGATTAGGTATATCATCATGAAACCATCCTTTCAATTGCATAGTTATTGACGCGATCCGCTGGTTAATGGGAAATATGTCATGAAAAGTTTATTTCCACTTCCTATCTGATGTCATATTTCCCTACAAATAGGGCAACCATATTTCGAGATTTTGCAAGCTTGGGGTCGTAATATTTTTCGCTTTCATCCATAAATCAAGGAAAGGGAATATAGATAGAAATAGAGAAGTCAAAATATGGATTTTAAAGAGTTAGACTATTATAGGCCATGATGAAGAGTTCATATGATTCACATCATTCAAAATTGATCCTTTCAAAGAGGTGTCCTATTCTATAGAGAATGTTCCTCTTGTAAGAAGTATTTGTATCATAATCTAGGGGTCCAAAGGCATACTCCTAACAACGTATGGGCATGGAACATATTACTAGGGAGAGATTTACTTAGTTATGTTTGAGGTTTAATCAAAATAGGGACAACAAAGGTTTAATCAATAGGGACCTCATCGACCATGAGGTGCAAAACATGAGTTCCACCTTATTTCACCATATCAGGAATTTACCTCAAACATAGAAATCACCTATATTCTATTTGGTAACATTGAGTTTGGATATGCTTTACACATGACAACATCACTTCAAAAGTTATTTTAATACATAAAACTAAGTTTCACTTTAATATCATAGCATATTATTATCATCTTTATCAACTTCCTTGATTTCAAATGGCTTTTAGTATTCCCACTCATAAGCTACCTACAATAGAGAAATCATGTAATTAACCACTATGAGAGAACAATCATGTGAGGAGAAAAGAAGGCAAACTAATCATCATCTACTTTGGCGGCTTAGGTTGCCCTTAAAGAAGATATGAGATGCTAGAAGACTTTTGAAGCTTGAAGGGAAGAAACCTAATCCAATCTTAGATCTGCTTTGGGTAGGTAGGTGTATAGAGGAACCTCAACCACAACACTAGTTAGATAGGAGATGATTCTAGCAAAAACCTCCAAGATTAGCACCATACCTATTACCTTAGTTCTACTACATTAGATATTTGTTCTCTTGAGGTTCATAGTATCTGTTATGCCTTAAACATATATAGATGCTTGTGTGTATAGCTTTGATACCATTTGTCACAACATTGCTTGTTACCCTCTACCAACCCCCACTAAGTACAGAGTCACTGGTAGTAGGGTCCATGCATTTGTCAATAGAATAGCACATAGTTTCACACAAGAAATATATATGAAAAGTCAATAACTAAAACTAAAGAGATAACAAGAAACATATAGAGATAGAGTCATGTATCCATTTCTATTTCAAGATATCACATTATTTTTTCATTCTAGAGCATAGAGTTTTGAGTGAAGCGTATCTTCATTTGGAAACTAAAAATTTGATAAATAAAATATATTAATGATAATGCATTAAGTACGCTATGAAAGGGAAAGTAAAAATAGTTTAAGACTAGTTGAAGTAAGGCGAGAAAACTTTATACAACATTCTTTTATACAAAGAAAGTTTTAGGTTTCTTTATCCATTATATCAACATAGGCCTTTAGATCCCTTCCTAAGGAAGGGTCCATGCGGGACTTTTTAGCTAAAGATAAGTACATGCCCTATGTCAATGTGAGGGATTTCAAGACTAAATGTCATGAGTTAACCCTATTCATATGGGACCTCAAATCCATCATCAAGAGTTGAACCTTTTACAAAATTCCTTGTGCTCTTATCCCAAGAATTTAGGTTGGTATATAAGGATATATAATGGATTTCTCAATATTGTGTTCAAGGATTGTTAATATAGTAAAAGTTATGTGGCCTGAGGAAGTACTGGTCTGATGCAGTTGGGGAGGAGTGTTGGTGTGTGAAGAACGAGTTAGAAAAGGCTGGGAGAGATATGGTTGAGGAGATAGCTCGAAGATGCAAAGAACTAAGATTTGAAGAAACTGATGAGGATGTGGTTGCACTTCCAGAGAACGTCCAAGATGAAGAAGGGGAGGAAATATCCATGGCACTAGCGGGATGCCTCCATTCAGACAGGTCAGATAACTTCAATGCACTGCAAAGAACAATGTGCTAGATCTAGAACCTTCAGAAGAAGCTAGATTTCAAGCAGATAGAACACGAGATACTAATCATTCAATTTGGGTCCCAGAAGGACAAGGAGAGGGTATGGAAAGGAGCTCCTTGGATATTCGACAATTGCATCCTTCTGCACAAAAAAATTGAAGCCAATGACCAACCTTCTAAAATCATGATCAATGATCACCCTTCTGGATCTGCTTCTATAATCTCCCCATTGTATATAGATCAGATAAAGTGATGGAATTCATTGTAAGGAAAGTAGGAGGCATGATAGAATAAGAGAAAATGAACACAGTTTGGGAGAGAGCTAGAAGGGCAAAAATATGGATCATAGTTGACAAACCGCTGAAGATAAAGCAGGTGATTCAAGACTCGAAAGGGAACAAATACACAATCGATCTGAGATATGAAAGGCTCCCCTTTTTCTATTACGGATGTGGGAGGTTGGGACATGTCCAAAAAGAATGTCCCTGATAGGACACAGACCATGAAGGCTGGGGAGTATGCCTTCATGCCTCACCATGAAAAGCTCATCGGGTTCAAGAATGTGCTACCTTCAAGGACTCAAAGAGAAGGGAACTATTCCCCACACAAGAAAGGAGGGAACAATCAGCTCAGGGAGGGAAAGGAAGAGAAGGAAAAGAAAAGGCAGCCAAGGTGCACGACATAATGCAAGGAGAGAGAAAGAAATAGACACTGGCTATAAAGATAGGGAGATGGAGGAGGGGACAAAGGATACACAAAATGAAGAGGAGGAAGGTGAAGACCACACTAATAAAGATGCCCATATTCGAATCTTATCTGAGGAGGGACAAGTAGTTGTAGCCTTAAAGAATCATAAAGAAGGGACAACCACCCCAAACACCATTGCTGCCATTGGTCTGACGACAGATAAAGAAAGGAAGGGAACTGAGACATGTGAAGAAAGGCTACAAATATGTGAAGGGACTGTGAACTAAAACAAAGAGGAAGATAGAAGGAGAAGTGACAAGGGGATAGAAGTTGAGAAAACAAGCTCTGCAGGACCACAAAGAAGAACAAACAGTAAGGGTGGAGTGAAGGACAATAACCACAGAATAAGCAGAAAGTTTAAAAATAGTGGAAAAGGGGTTATAACTAGAGTTCAATCAAAGGACAAAGAGGAGAATGATATAGGAAAGAAGAGAAGAACAACATAAGGGGAAAATGAAGAGGATAGCAAAAATGAAAGGGAGAATAAGCTAAACAGGGAGGGGCAAACCAAGATGGTTTGGGAATCATATCCTAATCGAGTAGTGGGTACTAACGAAGCTCGGGCCCATGAAGATCAATTAAGATTTTAAGTTGGAACTGCTGAGGCATAGGCAACCTTGGCACATTCAGAACACTCTAACGGATGTGTTGGAGAGAAAGGTCTGACTTTGTTTTCTTGATGGAAACTAAAATCCAAGTTGGGGAGCTGGAGAAGGTTAGGAACAGATGTGGGTATGATAATGGTGTTTGTCTCAGTAGCTTAGGGAGAGCAAGAGGCATGGGGTTTTGGTGGAATGAGGAGGAAGTGGAAGTCATCAACTACTCGAGACACCATTTTGCTGCCAGAATTAAAGGTAAAGGAGGAGAGGAGGAATGGAGATGTGTGGGAATACATGGCTGGTCCAAAATGCATCTCAAGTTTAAAACTTGGGAGTTAATGGAGGAAATTAATGGGGCGTGTGATCTACATACTGTGTTCATTGGAGATTTTAATGAAATCACTAGCCATAGTGAGAAAAAATGGGGTGAAGTTAGAGCTGAAAGATAAATAACTTTATGGACTCTATTGATAATTGTAACTTGGTGGAGATACCCTATAGTGGTTGTACTTTCACTTGGGTCAAAGGTCTGACACCAGAAACCACTATAATGGAGAGGTTGGTCAGAGTGCTCACCTCGTTGGATTGCCATAGGGCCCATCCATGGGAAAAAACTATTCATCTAATTAGGGTGAATTTTGATCATGCTCCCATCCTTCTTAAGGGAGATAAGGAGAGGCAAAGCAGCATGAATCATAACGCCTTCAAGATGGAACAAATGTGGCTGTCGGATCCCCAGTGTGCAAATATCATGGAGAATTGTTGGCTGAGTAGCCAGGATAAGCCAATAGCTGACCAAATATCGAAATGTGAAGAAAAGCTGAGTAATTGGGCAAAAGAAAAGTTCAGGAATATTGAGAAGAAGCTGAAGAGGGTGGTAAAGGAGCTTGCGAGCACACAAAACAAGGAAATGGCGGATGAAAATATACAGAACTACACAATCCTATGAGATGACATCAACAACCTGCTGCAAAAGAAAGAAATATATTGGTTCACAAGAGCAAAAATCAAAGAAATGATAGATGGAAACCACAACACATCTTATTTCCACAACAAAGCAAATCAAAGAAGAAGGAGCAATCACATTCATGGGCTTGTGGACAGAGAGGGGATTATGAGAAACAAAGTTGAGGAGATAGAAAAGATAATCTTATATTACTATGAGGAGTTGTTTACATCTACGGGGATGGTGGATCCCGAGAAAGCAACTAAAGGGATTACAAAAGTTGTCAAAGATGAATTTAATGCAGTACTTGAAGCTGACATTGAAGAGGAGGAAATCAAAGAGGCTCTTTTCAATATGCACCCTAACAAGGCCCTGAGGCCAGATGGGTTTCATGCGAGCTTCTTTCAGAACCACTGGCACATCCTGGGTAAGGACATTGCCTCGTACATCAAGGGTTGGTGGAAAGGAGAGCAAAGTATAAATATTTTGAATCAAACGAACATTGTCTTGATCCCAAAAATCAATGACCCAACAAATACCTCTAACTTCAGACCCATAAGCTTGTGTAACACCATGTACAAAATCATTTTAAAACTTATGGTGAATAGAGTCAAGCCTTTCTTAAATGAGTTGATTTCTCACAACCAGAGTGCTTTCGTCCTTGGTAGATTAATCACAGACAATGCCATCATCACCTTTGAGTTGTTTCATGCTATGAAAAGGAACACAAAAGGGAACAAAGGTTAGATGGCAATCAAGATGGATACGAGTAAGGCGTACGACCGTGTGGAATGGGACTCTGTGTTGCTGACTATGAAGAAGATGGGCTTTGGTAATTTTTGGTGTAGAAAAATTAAAAGCTGTATTACCTCTGTAACCTTTTCTTTTATTATAAATGGAAGTAAAAGAGGACATGTAGTTCCATAAAGGGAGCTCCACCAAGGAGACCCCCTTTCCCCTTATCTCTTCCTCTTTTGAGCAGAGGCTCTTTCTACGCTTATTACCAAGGCATCCTCAGAAGGACTCATTACAGGTGCTAGGGCCTATAGAGGGGGGCCACACACTACACATCTCTTCTTTGCGAACGACAACATCCTCTTCACAAAGGCGAAACTCTAAGACGCCAATCATGTAGCCAATATCTTGAGCTATTACGAGAAGGTTTCAAGACAGAAAATCAATTCAACAAGACAGAGATCACCTTCAGCCACAATGTCAAAGAGGAATGCAGAGGAAATATACTACAAGAACTTGAGGTTAGACATGTCAAATCCCATCAAAAATACTTGGGTCTCCCCACTATCATTGGGCGATCCAAAAGATAGATCTTTGAAGAACTGAAGGACAAGATTAGCAAGAAGTTAAGTGGGTGGAAAGAAAAACTCCTTAGCCAAGTCGGAAAAGAGGTTTTGGTTAAAGAAGTCATACAAACTATTCCTACTTATATGATGAGTATCTTCCACATTCCTGAGGGCATTATTGAAGATATAACTAGAATGATAAGGAATTTCTAGTGGGGAGATAAAGAAGGAAGAAATAAAATGCATTGGGCAAGTTGGGAAAAGCTTTGCCATCCAAAAGGATAGGGAGGAATCAGATTTAGAAACCTGGGAGTCTTCAACCAAGCACTACTAGCAAAGAAATCTTGGAGGTTAATTGAAAATCCTAACTCAGTCAATGCAAAAGTGTTGAAGTCAAAATATTTTAGAAGGTCCAATGTGTTAGAAGTGGGAAGGGGCTTCGACCCCAGCTATACTTGGCGGTCAATATGGGGTTCCAAATCCCTACTGGTTGATGGATTGAGAATCCAAATAAACAACAGATCCCAAATCGATATATGGTCCAAACCATGGATACCTAACAAGAGAGGGGTAGGAATGATAAAGGAAAATCCCCCAACTGACATTCCATCCTTGGTTAAAGATCTGATCGAAAGTGGCACTGGATCATGGAGAGTGGACCTTATTAAACAATTGTTCGATGTCAATGATAGCAAATCCATTATGTACATCCATATACCTACCTGGATCAATGACATATGGTATTGGTATCCTTCTATGAATGGTATATTTAATGTCTGCTCTACCTAATGGTTATGGCTGAATGGGCACAAAGAGGACTGGAACATGGGCAACAACTTCCCTTGGAAAAAGATATGGAACGTGAAGCTGCCCCCAAAGCTAAAGCACTTCCTCTAGAGATGTGAAATCTACAACAATGAAATCTGCAACAATTTTATTTCAACTAACAACAACCTGGCAGCAAGGCACGTCAGAGAAAATGATACATGTGAAATCTGCAACAATGAAAGTAAAAGCCCTATACATGTGATGATACAGTGCCAAAGTGTAAGGGATTTCTGGGATACATGTCATAAACAAGCCCTACTGGCAAATGTCCAAACAGAAAATCTAAAGGAGTTTATTCAGTGGACCCTTACCAATTGCTCGGACGATGAGAAACTAATCATGTCATGTTCATGCCTTACGGCTTGGCTGAATAGGAATCAATGTATTTTCAATTCAGATCGTACACCACATCAGATCAAAAGACATGGGATTTGGAAGTGGGATCATGATTACATGATGAGCTCGAACAGAAAGAGCATCTCTATGCAAAGAAAGGTGGGCTCGCAAGATTTTTGTGGAACAAAACCAACCCATGCATGTTCAAATCAAACACTGACGTCTGCTTTCTGAATCCTAAAAGGATCAGTTTAGGCATTGTTGTGAAGGATGTGAATGGGAAAATCATGGTTGTGTCATCCAAGAACGTCAAAGGAGGTAGGGATGCCTTCATTGCTGAAGTAATGGGCGCCAGGTTCTGTCTTCAGATTGCACTAAACCTAAATATCCAGAACATCATTGTTGAAATAGATGCCAAAGGAGTCTGTGACAGAATAATTTCGGGGGAAAGAGGGGCAAGTCCCATCATGGTGCTCTTCAAAGAAATCGATCAAATGGCTATTAGGTTTGATGGTGTGTCTTTTTCCTTTGTCAAGAGAGAGTTAAATACCACTACTCACAACTCAGCTAATTTTGGTGTTGGGATGCGATTAAGGGATGACCTGGCATTGTAACTTTCCGGTTGAACCGGTTGTTGTAACCCATGATATTATGAGCTAATAGAATGTTACAACTTGACTAAAAAAATATAGTATAATCAAACATGAAAGTAGTAATAATATGAATAATATCTTAATCAATTAACTATTAATCCAAGCATTCATACGAGCAGCCATACAAACAAGCCAGTATCATAGTAGGGTCAAGAGGTTAAGCATACCTAATGAGTAATGAGAAATTCATAATCGATCAATAAGGTTCTAGAGAAGCTCCATCTCAAAGTAGGACCTCATAAGTAAACAGACATAATGGTGGGCCTCCGATAAGTAGAGTTTTGATAAGATAAATGGCATAAATGTTATGTGGATGTTCCATTAGATCTCGGTTTCACTTCGTTCAAACATAGTTTCCAAAGTTCCAAACATGCATGCATTTTTTAAAATAGTCCAAGTATCATCATTAAGCCCTGGGTCTAGGTTAGTCATCCACATTATGAGTGATACTAGATAGAGATAAAGTATGATTTATATTTAGGGGAGGCATGAGATTTCTATTATCATCAAGGTTTAGACATTCAAAGTCATGACTAGTCATACTAGACCAATTAATGTACAAAAGTAGGAATTTTGAGACTTTAAGAGACAAACATGGAAACTAATATAAGATCATGGTAAACTAAGTCATGTATAATCATAATTCTACTAAAATGAGGTCACAAGTATTGTTCTATTCATTGTTAGTTATTACTTGGACAATGTTGAAGATCTCATTATTAAAAGTTCATGTGAGTCACATCATATGGCATATTGCACAACATAAATACATTAATAAAGCTAAGCATGATAAAAGTAGATACCATGATTAAAAAAGGTAATAAAGTGTAGTTAATTAGATTTTGGATGATCATTTGATGATCAAATATGTCAAAGTACCAAGATTAAGTAAGTAATGTCATGCATAAACAAAAATGGCCACTTGTAGGTTAAAAGAGTAAAAGTGCACATATAATGTGATCCACATTGTGATTCAAGAAAAAATATGGATAAAAGTTATTGTTGTTAAGTTTTAGAGTGACACAATACTAAATGGGAGAAACATCCATTATTTATTATTCAGGGAGTACATAAAAGACATAATTTTTATGATATCATAAGAAGACCAAGTAGATTTAGGTTTTGGAACTAGATCCAATTGATAGACCTCATTGAGGGGATAAAAAATCCAATATCATATACCATATTTAGCCAAAGGATGTGGAAGATATGTATTTTAGAACATATACAATAAACTATAAGGAAAAGGTGTTTAGGGTGTTATTTTCATTTGATGCTATATCTTGGCCGCTCAAAGTTGATCCAACGGCTCCATCAATCCCTCCATGTGCTCATTCCCTCTCCTTGTCTCCAAACACATGGTGATGTCTGGTTGGCTCCAGACCCTGCCCCTACCGCCATGTGGTAGCCAGCTATTGTGGGTGGTGTCTAGATGTCCTTCAGTGGTAGCACATTGCTCCCTTCCTGCTATGCCAATATGTACCACTTGATGACCCTATGGTTGTCATAAATTGTCGACGTGGTGGGGAGGGTGGCACTTAGCCTCACCCATGAACTGAAAATGTCTCAAGATTTAACATGTTGATCTGGTGGGGGAGTAGGGCCAAAGAACGAAACTAGAGGAAGGCTGAGGAGGAGGAGGGCGACCGCCTAGGCATTTTTAGGGTTTTGGAGGTAGGAGAATAAGTTGAACATGAGCTATGAGGCAGGGAAAGTAAAGGAAAAGAAGGGAAACAGGTGAGGGAGGTTAAATAGGAAGGTTTGGAGATTCAAAATGCCAAAAGTAGGTGTGAAAAGTGGTGCCCCATTTTTGCTCCTTACCTAAGCACATGGGATCTATGAAGGTTGAAGATGAAGTGTGGATCGTCAGACAATGAGTGGTATCCATGGTCAATGTAATTGATAGCTGGTATTGGAATAAAAAGAAGGGGGTGGATCCCTGGTTTGGAAATGGGGTGCCTCCCCTAGAAATGACCACACACCCAGAATTTGGGCCAAAAAGGGCTATTTTGTTTCCAAAAAGAGCTAGAAATCAAGTTAAATCAATGAAATTTCAAATGATCATATCTCTCTCACCCTAGCTTGAAATTGAGTGAAATTTGATCAATTGGTAACATTAAAATTTCATCCACATGAAGAAAATAAGCTTATGGTAAGAAGATACTCATATATGGTATCAAAAGGGGATGAGAGATAAGGATATATAAACTAATTGAAATTTTTGTATTATATCAAAATAAGTGTCAGCACTTGTTGTGTGCACATATAACAATTCAAGTAGCATCAAAACAACTCAAATCATGGAATTGGGGAGAGAGTGAGAATAGTAATGCAATGATGAAGTAGATAGAACCCAATGAGGAGAGAGAATAGTCCAGGTTATCACACATAACTATCATTTGTATCTTGCACCTTTGAATGTGTTACATATTGCTCAAATTCAAATTATCATGATAATAATTGACTCTTATTCATTGATGATAAATCCATATGTTGAATATCCATATTATCTTATGAATATCCTCTCTAAGTAGGCAACTCTTTCATTTAAGATTAACATTCATGCATGAAACACATCAAGACCTATTCTATATAGGCATTCCTAATAAAACCCAACATTCAAGTGTGCATTTCTCTAACCAAGACTTATGACTAGGTAAACATCCCTCTTAAATCCCTACAACCAATAGGCACCTTCATCAAAGAATATTTTCAAATAGGAACTTCCTCTTCTTAAATTTGCATGCACATGTAAGCACCTTTGTCGAAAGCTCTAGGCTTATATAGGTGATTTCCCAAAAACTTGTGATATAATTTGAACCTGATTAAAGAACTACACCAGGTAGGCATTCCATAAACTAAAGCCATTTTCTCAAGCATACACAACCTTTGTTGAAAATCATACATTGAGGTATTCACCTCAAATGTTGAAAGCCCTACATTTAGGTAGACACCTCTTTCATAGGCCCTATATTAAAGTAATCACCCTCTTCATTGATAAAATCCAATACTCAGAGTAGGAATCTATGTTAAAACCATACCCAAAATAGGCATGCCTCATTTAACTTTGACAAACAAACAAACCCTACCATGAATAAGTATTCTTCATGAACCAATCCCTACATTGAATAGGAGTACGTGTCCTTAATAGGTGCCTCATTGAACTCAAGCCCTACATTCAAGTAGTCATACCAGAAAACTCCCTACATTCACTAGAAACTCCTTGCAAAGACTCTATGAATAAATGGGCACCTCGATAAAAGCCAGGTGTTTATTAGGAATCTCCTTGAAATCCCTACCTTACATAGGCACTCATCATTCTAAGCCCTATGTTGCGAGTTTTACAAAGAAAGATCTCAACACACTAATTATCCACAAGTGTACGGGTTCAATGTAGTCATGTGTCGAACACAAGGAGCTAGGCTAGTTAGGTGCAAATTTGTTAACTTTCATTAAACCAAGTTGGGTTACAAAGTCTAGATTGATTATAGATTTAGAAGGCGAGCAAAAGTAAAATCTCAAAGTTAAAGGGTTGAATAAGTAATTAAAGGCTTTGAAATTAGATTTCACTACCATACCATCATATCATATGCACTAACAAAATCAAGATTACCATTAACATGCAAGGAGGTTGTCATCGTCGTGCATTTCCCAATGTCATGAGATGGTTCTCAACTTGGCATAATGCTCCCGCGTCTACACTTAGTATCAAACACAACCTTAAACCTCAATATTCTCAATCCACTCCCATGGTCAAGAGCATACTGCCATGGATCCTACTCCTTACTTTCTCATACAATCTCCCGAGGCACAAGGTAAGAATAAAACATGTTCAAAAGGTGTCCAGCCAAACATAGAAGCAAGAAACATAGTAGGCATCCATGGATAAGCAGATTAACTAGCAATAAAAATAGATTTAGAGTTCAATTGAAAAATGGCATGGGAGTTACTCTCCCATGCCCAAGAAAAGAGTTCTGCTCGTCCATAATGGAAATGTATAGACACAATGTAGAAATTTCAGAGTTTTGCTTGCTTAAGAGAAGAAAAAGCTAAAGGAACAAAATATCTAGCCAAAGGGAAGTAGAACTCTAGCTATAGGACAAATTTCCACCATTGGAGCTGCTCCAGCTCGAACAATCTTCCCTCTTGGAAAGCTTGAGTGAGAGAGGTAAGCTCTACTGCACCTTCGGAGAAGAAATGAAGTATAATGGAGGTTCTTTGCCAAGAAACCACCTTCTTCTACCCCAAAATCACCCTCCTTAGCTCTGGAACTTCTCTTGCACAAAAGACACTTTCAAAATGACCAAAGATAACCACCCATTGTGTTTCCTTGGTCTTTAAAAAGGAGCGGTTGCTCTCATTTCTGTAGAAACAATTAGTGACACAGTGTGTCTTTTCGAGGATATGTCGTGTCCCATTGTATAGTTTCACTGGGTCTTGCTACTGCTGTGAAGCACACGACGTGTCTTAAATAAGACACATTGTGTGATTTGCTTCTGGACTCATTTCAAGAGAAAGGCATGCAGTGTGTTTGAATAAACACGTGTCTTGTGTGTTGGCAGCAAGTTGTAGCTGACCTTCAGGTCCTGAGGACACACCGTGTCCTAGTTAGCACACACTGTATCCTAGTTAGGACACATCGTGTTGTGTTCTTCTCCGTTTTGGTGTTGAGGCCATTGGAGACACACACGTTGTGTGTTAAATACCACATGGCATGTTCTTTATTCTGAAAAAGTTTCTGTGAAGGGACACGTCATGTATTAAATAAGACACGTCGTGTGCAATGTTATTTCTTCAGGAATAAATTCTGAATTGGCTGCAAGTTGAGGAGAAGTCCATTTGGGGTCAATTTTGAGTTGGACTATCTCCAATTTAACACTTTGAATGCGTATCTACAATCAACATCATGTGGTAAGTAAAAATACCTAAAATGTGGCAAGATAAATATGAATAGAGGCTAATGGAATGCAAAATGAACTGAATTTGTGTGTGAGATTGTACAAAAAGTCAATATAAAATGCACACATCAAATTCCCCTAAGCTTGAACTGTTGCTAGTCCTCAAGTAAAAAGAGTGAAGAGCACAAATGAAGGGATTGTAAAGCTCATGTATAGATCATATGAAAATAAAGATGAGTATGGGACTACATCAACCATGATCAACTCATTTATACTTGTAGCCGTCAATTCAACTTAAACATCCATGAAAGAGATTTTTAGTTCAGCAAGGGTGGTCACAAATAAATGAATAAATCGGTTATACAACACTAAGTACAATTTGGATCACTAGGCCAAACAGTTAGTGGATGTGCAACACAAATTCTCAGCTATTAAGGATACAAATGATGAAATCTTAGTTAACATTAACAATCTTAGTTGAGATCTTCTTCTTTCCCAAAAGATTATATGACAAAGGATTACAGGTTTCAACACTCGGTTGCTAATGTAGGCTTATGCACACGTGGAGTGCCGGTTGGGGTGTTTTAACCACTTTTGAGACATACCACCTAACCATCGTTGCCAGATCATGCTTACACTAGGCTTGCATGATATGTGGGTAGTTGGCCATCTTTTATGGGGTATGAGGGAGAAACAAGGCAATAAATATTTTAAAATATTTCCACAATAAGAGTGTGACGATCCAACAACAAATCAAACCGTTTCCAGTAAATAATTGTGGAATAACCATAAGCACTAAAAATTAAAACCATTTTCAAAGAAATCCATTTCTAGGAAACTCTTAAGAAGAGAACTAAAGTACTACATACATCATGGTTCACATTGTACATATCATGTACCATCTCATCTCGAGGGTTACATACAATAGTTGCTTTGCCAAAACTATACATAAGCAACATAAACCCTTGAGGCATACAAGCCAAAATCTCAGATCGTTCATAAAACTAATATGTACTGACTCCAAGGACCAGAGAGTATACTGACGATACATAGGACTTATATCTACAAGACACAACAGGCTGTACACTCAACCTGAGATGCTACTGCTTCCCCTGATGATGTTGTCCTCTCTCTGCTATATGGTCCCTACCTCCTAGTTCGCACCCACCTAAAAATGTTGGTGACCAACGGGGTGAGACCCATGTCCCATTGAGAGATATAAATCTCCGCCAACAATATTATCATTGTAGATAAATAGTAATAAAATTGAGAAAAGGATTATTTTATATTAATGAGAAGGATTTAATCATTGTTTAAGCAGAATAGAGCAATATCTTCTTCTGAAACATTGCAGCTATATATGATAAAGCAGTAATTCATCTATTCATTTTATAAGGAATATGAAGAACATGTATAACATCTATCCATTTAAGATGTAATAAGAAATGTAACATCAACCAATGATTTCTGTATTCCATCCTTAAGCAAATATGCTACACGGTTGATTACATTTTACAATCACACTTATGCCCTGAGGAGATGAGGTATACTGCTCATACTCCAACCGACCACTGCGAAGTCAAAATTGGTACCATACAAGGTCAATGGGAGAGCCAGCTGCCATGACCTTACTTGTCTTGGTCAGTGCGAAACCACAAGCAGGACATCTCATGTCAACTGCTAAATAGCTTTCTAAAGTATACTGGCAACTTCTCTATAGAGCTACAACCACAACATGCACTCTCTTCAAGATTGAGAGATTTCAGTTATCTACCATCAATCTCAACATTCATCATCATCGTGAGATTCATAATACATACATCCTGGCATTTATAATGAAGGAGATCTCACATCAATCCCTCATTAGGACGTTAAGATATTTGCGCGCATTGCCCCCACATATTCAAAAAATATGTGTTCTAGGAGATCCCATGGGAAAAACTAGTTCACCATTAAGTAGCTACTGACGCTGATGGATCTATGGTCAGGGCACTACATGATGAAATTCCACTTGATTAATTAGGTGCATTACAATGTCTTTTAATATCAACCAAGTTTCAAACATGAATTATTATAACATATGCTACAAAGAAAAGTATAATACATATATCAAGTACTTCTCAAATCTTTAGAACACATATGACATTTAGGATTTCAATCCCTTATCTCATTACTAGGAATTCTCATCCCTCAACATTATCATCATCATGATTACTAGATCTGGGTATTCAAACCCTTAGTTCATCACTTAACACTATTACCACTTATTAGGTAACTATTACCTCTAGGTCCTCATACTAAGGTATACATGATACTTGTTGCACAAGCATCTCATATGGCTCACAAGGCCCATTT
Organism: Alisma plantago-aquatica; assembly: GCA_963693085.1. NCBI lineage: Eukaryota > Viridiplantae > Streptophyta > Magnoliopsida > Alismatales > Alismataceae > Alisma > Alisma plantago-aquatica. The sequence continues at coordinate 126,864,228 of OY856415.1, forward strand.
AAACATATTTTTACCTCTCACTAGGCAACAAATAATCACATGTCTCACAAGGCCCAATTAAATTCTTTATCATATCAAACATCATAGCTAATACCTGGCTATGCTCATCATCTCATGATAACTGCATGGTTAGTATACATGATAACAACCATATCAAATACATATCAACACCATGCAATACAAGGGTAAAACCACTATTCCATCATTAGGGTTAGGGTTTCCCTTTCTTATCGATTAGGGTTTCATACACATATCATCACCCTTCATTAAGGTTAGGGTTTACAATTATTAACCATTTAGGGTTTCAAGATCACATTATCAAGTATCAAACCCTAATTCATACCCTACACATATTAGGAGTATTAATGTATGCCCATTACATGTTTATCACAAAAGTATGAGTTTCTCTCTCATCCTCACTAGAATGTTGATTACTCCATACTTTATTAAGTTGTCTCAACCTTTCCTTCAAGGTACATTAGCCTACTTAATAATTATTCATTAAACTCCATACCTTTCAATGTATAACTTGATATAAGACACTTCATGTGTTACTCCATCAAGTACATTGCATTTAAGGTGTTTTCCTTCATATGGGTTTTGAGGTGCTTCCACCATATTGGGTATGAGATGTGTGCTTGCTACCCATATCACCTTAGAGGTGTATGTGTGCTTCCACATCACTTTTGAGGTGTGTGCGCGCTTAACACCATATCGGGCAAAGAGGTGTGTGTGTGTATGCTTCACACCATATCGGGAAAAGAGGTGTGTGTGTGTATGCTTCACACCATATCTGGAAAAGAGGTGTGTGTGTATGCTTCACACCATATCGAGCAAAGAGGTGTGTGTGTGTATGCTTCACACCATATCACGTAAAGAGAGGTGTGTGTGTATGCTTCACACCATATCAGGTTAGACCCTTATGATCATGCCTCTTCAAACCTTCATGGATTCAACCTACCCTTCACCATGGGTTAAGTGATAGGCTAGACAACTGGTTAAACCTTTGTCAACCCATTGTACAAACCGATAGGGATGTGGGGTTCCAAGGTATATTAGTTTCCAACTCATATAGGGTTATATCACCATATCGGGTTGGAGGTGTGTGCTTCCACCCGATATCACTTTATTCTTGATGATTTCATCTCCATCAACCTCTAGACCCTTATTATTACTATTATAAGTCATGGAAAATAGTCCCATGAAGCTTTTAGAACTCAAAGGATCATCAATTATTCAAGAGAAATCGATATTGCAAGTAAATAAACAAGTGTGACAAAATTGAAGGTGCATAATAATATAATTGGGTTCAAGTTATATAACCCACCTCAATAACAACTTCAAAGCTCCAAGTTCCAAAGCTTCACGTTCCCAAGGTTTAAGATGAACTTCACAACTCCTCTATATGCAAAGAATCACCATGGATAAGCAATTGGTGAAGAAGAAAAGAAAGGAAGATCATAACCCTAGATTTATGTTTCAATCCAAGGTTGAAGATGATCATGGCCTCACCTTAGGGTTAAGTATGAGCTTCGGCTTTCTCCTTAGCACCTTTTCACAATACCCCACTACTCATGCACGATATGCCACCACTCTTGGCCGATATCTCCCTCACTTGTAGTCAAAGCACTCCACTATGGCCGATATCACCTTACTAGGCCGATACCACCTTACTTGGCCGTTATGAACTTGCTATGGATGATACCCAAGGCCCTATGCATGATACCACTTCACTCCTACATGATAAAAGGACCCTATGCATGATACCTTAGGGAAATAAGGTGGTAATATTCGAAACTTTTCACTAATGTGTGAAAAGAGGGGTATATATACTTGAGGTTCATGAAAAAGTGTATAAATGAGGTATCATTAATTTGAGCTACTAGGTGCCACGTGTCCATGCATGGTTGACACGTGTACATGTGTGTACTCACATTTATCTTGACATGCAAAACACTTGAGGATAATATAAGTATGATATTTCGTCCATTACTTATCCCTTTGAATAAGATATATCAACTAAATCACCACTTTATTCACAACCTGATACAACTTTTCTATGGAATTTGTAAACCCATACACTTCACATCCTTGAGGTGCTTTGAGCATCATGTCCTTTTCCAAGAGTCCAAAAAATGATATGAGACTCATCCTATGGCTCCTTGGTTGATAGGCACTCATATATAAGCTTTTCAACTTGATACAACTCAAGTTAGGGTTTCACATTCAACCCCTTTCTTGGTCATTTCATCACCAATTATACTATCACTCAAAATTGATTCATCCTTTCTATATCCTCTATATGATACTAGTAGGGAGTAGGGACACCCTAGAGGTGGTAATTTTCATATTAACCCTACATTTTGGGTAAATTACAATTTGTACCAAAATTGGTGCACAATGCACTAACATTATTCAAACAGGTTGGAACTTGAAATTTGGGCTTTCCACAAGACATACTTTAACATCATTCTCTCTCTTATGATGATAAAACATATGAGTTACATTCAACATGTGAAATTTTGCAATATAGCCCCTCATCTTGGGTAAATTTCACTTTATGCACAAACTATCATATAATGCACAAATAGTTTGCAAATAAGCTCAAGCTTGAAATTTAAACTCTACAAAAGTCATAATTACTTTTCAAAAGATTAAAATAAGTTAGTAAACAACTTACTTAAATAAAACTTCTAGGGTTAAGCCATAACCCAGGTTAGGGATGTTACAATTATCAACCCCTAATAGGGATTTCGTCCCCGAAATCTCAAGAGAAAAGAGAAGGGTACTTCCTCCTCATATATTCCTCTAGCTCTCATGTGGCTTCTTAAATTCCATGGTGATGCCATAGAACTTTCACAAGAACTATGTCTTTCTTTTTCAACTTGTTGATTCTTCTGTCAAGAATCATCATTGGACCTTCCACATAGGATATATCCTCGTTTAATTCTACCTCTATAGGTTGCAACACCAACTCTGTATTGGGATGACATTTTCTCAACATAGATACATGGAACACTGGATGTAGTCGATGTATCTCAGGTGGCAACTCCAACCTATAAGCTACATTTCCCATCTGTGTTGTCACTCGATAAGGTCCCATAAATCTAGGGTCTAACTTACCCTTTTTCCCAAATCTGAGAACACCTTTCCAAGGAGAGAATTTGAGATACACCCTGTCTCCAAATTAAAATTCTAGAGGTCTACGATGCTTATCTGTATAAGACTTATGTCTATCTTGTGTGGCTTTCAACTGTTGTTGTATTACTTTAATCCAGTGCAACACAGGACCCAGAAATTGGTATTCTCCTATTTCATACCTACATAACGGAGATCTACACCGTCTAACATATAAGGCTTCATATGGTGCCATATCAATACTAGTCTAGTAACTGTTGTTGTAGGCAAACTCTATCAAGCTCAAGTGTATGTCCCAACTTCCTACAAACTGAAGAACACATGCTCTAAGCAAGTCTTCCAAAGTTTGTATAGTTATTTTAGATCTGTCTGAGGGTGGAAAGTTGTGCTAAACTTCAACTGAGTACCCAAGGAATTATGTAGTCATTCCCAAAAATGACTTGTAAATTGGGGACCTCTATCAGATACAATTGTAGCTGGAACCCCGTGTAATCATACTATCTCGTCTATATAGATCTGTGCAAGTTTCTCAGAAGTATAGGTTGTTTTGACAGGAAGAAAATGTGCGGACTTAGTCAACCTATCAACTATCACCCAAATGGAATCATGAATTTTGGTTGTTCTAGGTAAACCAACCACAAAGTCCATAGTCACGCGATCCCATTTCCACTATGGTATAGGTAAAGGTTGCAATGTTCCTACGGGCTTCTGATGTTCAACTTTAACCTTCTGACATACTAGACATCGCATAACAAACTCAGCTACATCCTTCTTCAAACTAGGCCACAAATACATATCTTTTTAAGTTATAATACATTTTGGTACTCCCTAGATGCATTTCATACATGGATGAATGAGATTCCTCCATGACTAGCTTCCTTAATTCATTGGCATCCGGTACTACCATTCTACCATGGTAACAAACTACTTCATCCTCAGACTCATGAAAACCGTCCCATTTCTCACTACCATACTCTAACCTAATCTATTGAATCATAGTATCATCCTGTTGGGCCTCATTGGTCTCTTGTTTCATAGTACGTTTCAAATGCATCTCAGCTAACAATCCGGCTAACAAAGATACTTTAAGCTATACATTTTTTTGCCTCAAAGAGACAAGCATGTCTCATTTAAAGCACACTAAAGAGTTCAACTATGCTTTATCTATGAGTGGCGATGATGATTTTCTACTTAGTGCATCTGCCACTACATTAGCCTTTCTTGGATGATAATCAATTGTACAATCGTAGTCCTTGATTAACTCCATCCAGCAGTGTTGTCTCATATTTAACTCATGTTGTGAGAAGATGTACTTTATATTCTTATGGTCTGTGAAAATCTGAAATGTTTCTCCATAGAGATAATATCTTCAAATCTTCAACGCGTGAACCACTACAGCTAATTCTAGATCATGCGTCAGATAATTCTACTCATGTTTCTTAAGTTGTCGGGAAGCAAAAGAAACTACATGATCACTCTGCATCAGTACACATCCTAGACCATTCTTAGATCACAGAAAACAATGTATCCCTTTCCCTGCTTAGGTAAAGCTAACATAGGTGCATTGGTCAACCTTTCTTTCAACAACTGGAAAGAATGCTAAAACTTTTCATTCCAGAAAAAAGGAACTTCCTTCCTGGTCAACTTGGTTAGGGGTAAGGCTATAGAACTGAAGTCTTTAATAAACCTCCTATAATAACCTGCCAGGCCTAAGAAACTATGAATCTCAGTCGGTATCTTGGGTTGTTCCCACTCTAACACAGATTCCACTTTCTGTGGATCAACACGAATACCTGAAGTAGATATAATGTGTCCAAGAAAATACACTTCTGACAACCAAAACCCGCACTTGCTAAACTTAGCATATAGCTTGTGATGTCTCAACAATGTCAAGGCTTGATGAAGGTGTTGTTCATATCGTTGACCATCTCTATTGTATATCAAGATGTCATCTATGAAGACCACTACAAATTGATCAAGGAATGTCCATAAGATTCTATTCATCAGCTCCATGAATGCAACTGGTGCATTAGTTAGTCCAAATGATATAACTACAAACTCATAATGACCATACCTTGTCCTAAAGGCTGACTTAGGTATGTCACTCTCCTTGATACGTAACTGATGATATCTTGATCTTAGATCTATCTTAGAGAATACGGTTGCACCACGCAACTGGTCAAACATATCATCTATCCTTGGTAGATGATATTTGTTCTTAATAGTCACCTTGTTAAGATGTTTATAGTCTATGCATAGTCTCATAGACCCATCCTTCTTTTTGACAAAAAGAACTAGAGCACCCCATGGGGAAGTACTCAGTCGAATCAAACCTTTCTCAAGCAACTAGTGCAACTATTTATTAAGCTCTGCCATCTCAGCTGACGCCATCCTATAAGGTGTTTGAGCTATAGGTTATGTACCCAGAAATAGATTAATCTCAAAATGAATTTCTCAAGGTGGAGGAATGTCTAGAAACTCTTTAGGAAACACATCCTCAAACTCCCTGACAACAGGAACTGCATAAAGACTAGGACTCTCTGCTCGGGTATCTACCACATGTTCCAAGAATGTGAAGCATCCTTGTCTCCTCAATTTTTTTGCTACCATTACTGATACTAGATAGGTTGGAATAATCTTTCTATCCCCCTGAAAGACCCATGTATTACCATTATCTATGAACATAGCTTGCTTGGAACCACAATCCAAGACAACCTTATACTTTTCTACGGTGTCCATCCCAAGAATTATGTCAAACCCATGCATCTCAAGTGGTATAAGATCCACCCGAATGCTATATTCTGAAAAGGAAAGGACACAGGGAGAACATACCTCCCACAACACCACAGATCCGACTAATGGAGTCTCTAATAACAAATTGTCTGCTACAACTGATAGTCATATTATAGTCATGAATCATTTCTTGAGTGATAAAGGAATGTGTAGCACTTGGATCAATCAAAACAGATACGAAGAAGGATGAAGACATATCTGAATAAAATAATTCCATCTTACCTGTCATGACTCGTGGGTGGACCACTGCTTTTGGTTGATTCATAGCGTAGAATCTTGCCATTACTGATTGCTGACTATGCACCCTATTGTTGGGTGCAGATGAACCAGCTTGGGACGCCTGTCTACGTCTTCATGTGCCACTGCTAAACTATTGTCTCTGAGAGCCTTGTTGACTCTGCCTCGGTGGTTGGGTTACATTCTTGTCTTCAAATGGACAATCCCTCATCAAATATCCTGGCTTCCCACACTGGTAACAACTTAGGTTTTCCCATTGCGGCCTAGATGGTCCTGTTACTGACATTGATGCAAACTATGGGCTCTACTTGGTGGTAAACTACGACCTCTTCCCTTGTTGGTTGTCCACTATGTCTGAGCACTAAACCTCTGTTGTGCGATTTGGTGTAGAAAACCTCGATTTCTTAAAACTTCCAGACCTATGTCCCTGGAACTGTGTAGGCACTTTCCTATTGTTGGCTTTACGTTTCTCAGTCACAGACCTTTCTATCCGCCTAACTGACTCCACAAAGGTGGCAAACCTCTCTCTATTCTCTAGAGCATATACAGGTGTGTGGTTAACTCGGCATTTAAACCCTTCTCAAAACGTCGAATTCTCTCCTCATCTGTAGTAGCCATGTGTGGACAAAACCATAGAAGCCTTATAAACTTAGCTTCATACTCGCTTATGTTCGTTGGTCCCTGCCTAATCCGCTCAAACTGTGAGATTTTCTCATCCAAATAGGTCTTGGGAAAGTATCTACTGACAAACTCACGTCAGATTTCTCTCCATTTGACCTCAACACCTGTTCATTTTTCCTCCTCAATGGCCCAGTAATGGCCAACGCTCCCTTTTAACAGGTACACAACATGCCTAACTTTCCCAATTTCTGGAATGTTGAAGATTCTAAAGGCTTTCTCTAACAAAGTAAGCCATGAATCTGCATCTGCTGGGTCAGCTGTACCGGCATATTCGATGGCTCCTACCCGATGTAACCATTCAAAGTTCTTACCATATTCATGCCCCTCATTGGGAGTTGGTGCCCTAGGTGTAGGTGTTAGCATTCAATGTGCCATATGCATCATTGTGTTCATGAACTGTCCAATCAGAGCATGAAAAGCTGGGTTTTCTATCGAAGCTTTGTCAAGTTGGGGATTCTCAGGTACTAGTTCCTCTCTAGCATGATCCCTTACACCTCCTTCTGGTGTAGCAACACTGCTTTCAGCAGCATGTTCTTCGTGTGATCTAGCCATCTTTAAGCTTTACTTGTTCTCCTATATGAGTAGAGGTCACTATCAGATAAAGTGGATAACACTTAGAACATACTCAACAACCTTAATCCTATGTCTCTATAGACTCAGCGAACCTTAGGCTCTGATACCAAAACTTTGTGATGATACATTAACAAATCATACCGTCACCAGTAAATAATTGCGGAATAACCAATAGCAGTGGATTAACAAAAATCACTAAAAATTAAAACCATTTGCAAAGAGATCCATTTCCAGGAAACTCTTAAGAAGAGAACCAAAGTACTACATACATCATGGTTCACATTGTACATATCCTATACCATCTCATCTCGAGGGTTACATACACCATTTGCTTTGCCAAAACTATACATAAGCAACATAAAACCTCAAGGCATACAAGCCAACATCTTAGATCATTCATAAAACTATTACGTAATGACTCCAAGGACCTTAGAGTACAGAGATGACACATAGGACTTATATCTACAAGACACGATAGACAATACACTCAACCTGAGATGCCACTGTTGCCCCTGATGTTCTTGTCCTCTCTCTGTTGTATGGTCCCTACCTCCTCGTCTGCGTCCACCTAAAACTATTGGTGAGCAACGAGGTGAGACCCATGTCCCAACGAGAGATATAACTCTCCACCAACAATATTATCATTGCAGATAAACAATAATAAAATTGAGCAGAGGATTCTTTTATATTAATAAGAAGGATTTAATCACTATTTAAGCAAAATAGAGCAATATCATCTTCTGAAACATTGCATCTATATATGATAAAGTAGTAATTCATCTATTCATTTTATAAGGAATATGAAGAACATGTATAACATCTATCCATTTAAGATGTAATAAGAAATGTAACATCAACCAATGATTTCCGTATTCCATCCTTAAGCAAATACGCTATAGGTCTTATTACATTTTACAATCACACTTATGCCCTGAGGAGATGAGGTATACCGCTCATATTCAAATGACCACTACAAAGTCAAAATTGGTACCATACAAGATCAATGGGAGAGCCAGCTACCATGACCTCACTTGTCTCAGTTAGTGCGAGACCACAAGTAGGACATCTCCTTTAAACTACTAAATGGCTTTCTAGGGTATAATGGAAACTTCACTATAGAGCTACAGCCGCAACATGCACTCTCTTCAGGATTGGGAGATTTCAGTTATCTACCATCAATCCCAGCATTCATCATCATCGAGAGATTCATGATACATCCATCCCGCCATTTATAATGAAGGAGATCTCACATCAATCCCTCATTAGGACATCAGGATATTTTTCCCATCGCCCCCACATATTCAAAAAATATGTGTTCTAGGAGATCATGTGGGAAAACATATTTCACCATTCAGCAGCTACTGACACTGATGGATCTATGGTCAGGGCACTACATGATGAAATTCCTCTTGATTAATTAGGTGCATTACAATGTCTTTTAGAATCAACCAAGTTTCAAACATGAATTATTATAAAAGATGCTACAAAGAAAAGTGTAATACATCTATCAAGTACTTTTCAAATCTTTAGAACACATATGACATTTAGGATTTCAATCCCTTATCTCATTACTAGGAATTATCATCCCTCAACATTATCATCATCATTATTAATAGATTTGGGTATTCAAACCCTTAGTTCATCATTGAACACTATTACCACTTATTAGGTAATTATTACCTCTAGGTCCTCAGACAAAGGTATACATGACACTTGTTGCACAAGCATCTCACATGGCTCACAAGGCCCATTTAAACATATTGTTACCTCTCACTAGGAAAAAAATAATCACATGGCTCACAAAGGCCCATTTAAAATCTTTATCATATAAAACATCATAGCTCATACCTGGCTATGCTCATCATCTCATGATACCTGCATGGTTAGTATACATGATAACATCCATATCAAATACATATCAACACCATGCAATACAAGGGTAATACCACTATTCCATTATTAGGGTTGGGGTTTCCATTTCTTATCGATTAGGGTTTCATACACATATCATCACCCTTCATTAAGGTTAGGGTTTCCAATTATTAACCATTTAGGGTTTCAAGATCACATTATCAAGTAGCAAACCCTAATTCATACCCTACACATAATAGGAGTATTAATGTATGCCCATTACATGTTTATCACAAAAGTATAAGTTTCTCTCTCATCCTCATTAGGATGTTGATTACTCCATACTTTATTAAGTTGGCTCAACCTTTCCTTTAAGGTACATTAGCCTACTTAATCATTATTCGTTAAACTCCATACCTCTTAATGTATGACTTGATATAAGACACTTTTTTTTTAATTTGGCAACATCACTTCTGCATAATCGTTACCCTTTTTTTTTGGAAAAGAGAGGAGACTATCTATTCATCGTGCCCTCTTCGTGCACACAAATTTTCGAAAGCATTACAAATGATAGAGAAATGCAGGAAAATAAATGTGATAGTACTACTTCCATTACAGTCAATGTTCAATAATTGATGAACTTGCTGAGGAGGTCTCAAATAGTTGAAAACCCATGTTTTGTTTTGTGTTACTCCATCAAGTACATTGCATTTAAGGTGTTTTCCTTCATATGGGTTTTGAGGTGCTTCCACCATATTGGGTATGAGATGTGTGCTTGCTACCCATATCACCTTAGAGGTGTATGTGTGTTTCCATATCACTTTTGAGGTGTGTGTGTGTGTGTGTGTCACACCATATCGGGCAAAGAGGTGTGTGTGTGTATGCTTCACACCATATCGGGCAAAGAAGTGTGTGTGTGTGTATGCTTCACACCATATCGGGCAAAGAGGTGTGTGTGTGTATGCTTCACACCATATAGATCAAAGAAGGGTGTGTGTGTATGCTTCACACCATATCGGGCAAAGAGGTGTGTGTGTGTGTATGCTTCACACCATATCGGGTTAGACCCTTATGCTCATTCCTCTTCAAACCTTCATGGATTCGACCTACCCTTCACCATGGGTTAAGTGATAGGATAGGAAACTGGTTAAACCTTTATCAACCCATTGTACAAACCGATAGGGATGTGGGGTTCCAATGTATATCAGTTTCCAAGTCATATAGGGTTATATCACCATATCAGGTTGGAGGTGTGTGCTTCCACCTTATATCACTTTACACTTGATGATGTCATCACCATCAACCTCTATACCCTTGTTCTTACCATTATAAGTCATGGAAAAGAGTCCCATGAAGCTTTTATAACTCAAAGGATCATCAATTATTGAAGAGAAATTGATATTACAAGTAAATCAACAAGTATGACAAAATTGAAGGTGCATAATAATATAATTGGGTTCAAGTTATATAACCCACCTCAAGAACAACTTCAAAGCTCCAAGATCCAAAGCTTCATGTTCCCAATGTTGAATATGAACTTCACAACTCCTCTATATGCAAATAATAACCATGGTTAAGCAATTGGTGAAGAAGAAAAGAAAGGAAGATCATAACCCTAGATTCATGCTTCAATCTAAGGTTGAAGATGATCATGGCCTCACCTTAGGGTTAAGTATGAGATCCTTCTTGCTCCTTAGCACCTTTGCACGATACCCCACTACTCATGCATGATATTCCACCACTCTTGGCTGATATCCCCCTCTTGTAGTCAAAACACTCCACTATGGCTGATATCACCTTACTAGGTCGATACCACCTTACTTGGCCATTATGAACTTGCTATGGGTGATACCCAAGGCCCTATGCACGATACCACTACACTCCTACATGATACAAGGACCCTATGCACGATAACTTAGGGAACGAGGGTGGTAAGATTCGAAAATTTTCACTAATGGGTGAAAAGAGGGGTATATATACTTGAGGTTCATGAAAAAGTGTATAAATGAGGTATCATCAATTTGAGCGACTAGGTGCCACATGTTCATGCATGGTTCACACGTGTACATGCATGTACTCACATTTATCTTGACATGCAAAATAGTTGAGGATAATATAAATCTAATATTTCGTCCATTACTTATCCCTTTGAATAAAATATATCAACTAAATCACCACTTTATTCACAACCCGATACAACTTTTCTAAGGAAGTTATATACTGATACACTTCACCTCCTCGAGGTGCTTTGCATGTCATGGCCTTTTCCAAGAGTCCAAAAACTGATATGAGACTCTTCCTATGTCCCCTTGGCCGATAGGCACTCATATATAAGCTTTTCAACTTGATACAACTCAAGTTAGGGTTTCACATTTAACCCCTTTCTTGGTCATTTCATCACCAAGTATACCATCACTCAAACTCGATTCAAACATAGTGTCTCCTCCTTTCTTTCTCCTCTATATGATACTAGGAGGGAGTAGGGACACTCTAGAGGTGGTAATTTGCATATTAACCCTACATTTTGGGTAAATTGTAATTTGTACCAAAATTGGTGCACAATGCACTAACATTATTCAAACAGGTTGCAACTTGAAATTTGGGCTTTCCACAAAACATTTGTAACATACTGAATTTTGGACTTTTTTCCTTTTTGGCCCTCTTTCCATCTTTTCCTTTCATTTATATCCTCTTTGGTCTTTCTGTTTAATTTGTGTACAATATGATGGTTTAATGAACATTTGTTCACCTTTTATTCCAATATTTGGGTTTATGCACAAATACCGCAGTAAAAGTTTAGAAATGGGCTTAATATGTAAAATGTCCACTTAAGTAATAAAAATAATAAAATATTTCGTCCTAGAACTTTCTAGTGCTTTTTAGAATATGAAAAAGAAAGAAAATCCTGAAATATAAACAAAGGACATGATAAATGCAATAATTGGGGATAATATGGAATATATTGGATAAAAGAAGATAATGAGGAATATATTGTCCCAAAAATCATAAGTGGAAACCCATGAAGATAATTTGGATATGAATTTCGTTTTCTTGACTTAAAAGTTGCTTAATGGCCAAGTATCATCTAATTTGGATAATAAATAAATATATAATGCCTTTAATACAAGATAATTGGAAATAAGACAATAAGGTGAAATAAAATATCTAATATCCTCAAATCAGAAAAATAACTCCAAATTCGTATTCTAAACATAAAAATAATCCTTTGGAAAAATTTGCATTTAATTTGGTCAATGTTTAATATTATATTTTATTCAGGAGAGAGAAAATTATTTAAAGATAAAAAATATTTAATATATGTTGATAAAAATTTATTAATCTCCAAAACGTGTTCCTAACGTTTATTATTACTTGTATACCAAGTTTTATATTTTTAGAAGATTTCTATATGCCTCTAATAAATTAAAAGGTAAAATAAGTGATAAAATTTAAATGAATTAAATAAAATTATACAGGTCTTCAAAAAAAATATAATAATGCCAAATTCGCATTATACATATTAAAATAGACCTTTGCATGAATTTTGAATCAATTTGGAAAATATTTGATGAGACGATAAATTAAGGAGAGAGAAAGTGTACAAAAATTTCAACTCATTATTTTAAACAATAAGAAACTTCAACAAATGGAAAAAATGACAAATTCATATTCAAAATACTTAATATGACTTGCAAGTGAAGTTTTGTAATTTTTGGATAATCATAGAGTCATAAATAAATGGAGGAAAGAGAAAATGTGTTTTGAATTATTTAATATATTAAAGATTCTCAAAAGGCAAAACTAATTCCATATTCGGATTCTACACGTAAACATCAGTCAGAATATATAATTTGGTAATTTTTGGATAACTTTTGGGCCTCCAAATGAGGAGAGAGAAAAACAATCAAATGTATATGCTCTTTTAATCGATTTTGAATAGGAATAACAGTTGGCAACTGTTATATCGCGATGATCATTGACCGTTGGATCTTGATCGGAGGGTCCATAGATTGTCTTCTTCATTGGCCCAATTTGGCAACAGGTTGCTTGACTGCAAGTTTTCAAATCCAAATATCCGGAGTTATACTCGATGGATTTTGATAATTTTTGGTTCTATGAGTTCCTCGTGAAATTTTGCACAGATATATTCCAAATTTTTTACGTTTGGTAAAATATTTGGGAAATGCCAAATGCTTGTGCCACCTCCCTCTACCCCCATCTAACCAAACCCTAGTCTAGGTTACCTTACCTATATATATCTATGCCTCTGGGACCGCCATCTCATTTGCACAACCACGCTGCCAATTTCATGTTTCATGGACGTTTGGACCCTCATCTAGCCACCGAAGACATCCATCTTGTGGCACTTCCCTCTCTTTCTTATCTTCATCCCTGGCAAAATAAAAGGTATTGTCTTTGGCTTTCGTTTGCATGTCTAAACTTAGTATTTGGTTTAGTATATCATTTTCACCTAAAAAAACTAGCAAGAAGCAGCTTGCATCTTTGTTCATGTCGTCGGGTGGGCTGGAAAGGACGACCAACTGTGATTTTTTTTGTATTTTTACGCCTTTACCCCTCCACTCCTCCTTCCTCTTTCCTCTGTTCCACGCAAGGGCATCCTTGTCCTTTGTTCTTTTGTTCCTGACCATTGACCCGCATTGACCGCATGTTAGCAGCAGCTAGTAGTGCATGGGGCCGGCCTCCCATTGGGCCAGGTCAGTCGCGCGAGGCCCGCTCCCCCTTCTGTTTGCTCCTTACGCACATGCCTTGCCTACGTGGCAGGCTATGATTGGCCAAAGCAAAATAAATCATATAAATTCAAACAGTGGTCAAAAAATAAAAATAAGTAGTGTTTTGAAATCTGGAGAACGAGATCTATCCATTACAAATGTTTTTTTGGTTCGATTCTGAGATTTTCAAATATGTATTTTTCGAGTCGATTTAATTAATTAAAAATCACAAAAATTAACCCTAAATGTCCATATCTTCAAAACATATAATATTATATGTTATTTTGATCAGAAAACCCTAACTAAGATGATGGTGATGTTTTCAGAGTCTAATTCAATGGTTTGCGCAAAAAGTTAGTAATATTAAGGTTTTTCAACCTTTAATGAGTATACTTAATTCTAATTCATAGATCTCATGATGATATTAGGGAAAGTGGGTTCTGATTTCGTGTGAAGGGTTGGAAAGAGGGTTCTAGAACATTTGAGGCTAAGGTATGTGCATCTACCCTACTTCATTTGGGAAAATTTATTACCAATACCCATATTCCTTAATGAGGCTTAATCTGACCTAATTCATGATTCTTGAAACTTAATTTGTTTATGCCTCAAAATTAGTTGTAGTATTATCATGTTTGGGTTTTATACCCCACTGCCATGTTGTATAAATCCTTTGATTAATCTTGCCATAACTCTTTTTCTAGCATGTTGATTTTATTAGAATGATTAACTAGTGTAGCGGTACTTGTATGTACAACCACCCATAGTTGGGGAATGTGTTATTTCTCCCCTGGGGAATGTGATACTCTCCCCCACACACAAAATGTGTGTAGGTGACTGGGAATGTCTTATTCTCCCCTCACCCTTTTGGTTGAAGGTTCGGTAGGTGCCTCAACCCTACATAGTTAAGATAGTCAATATTAATCATACATGCAAATCCTTGGTTATATATTGTTTATGACAAGCATCTATTGAAATATTCTTTTATATATATGGCCTCGTTCTCTTGATTATCTTCATCTTATGATGAACCCTATCCTAATTTTACATGATTTTCTTATCTTTCCATCTTAGAATAGTTTTGTAACACATACTTTTATTTTCCTTCCCTCTTGTTGGGTGTTTTCCCAACCACCCAGGTGTGGAGCAAGGTGATGGATAAGGCATGAAAATCTTAGAGTTGACATGGACTAGCTAATGGATATGTTTCTTGGAGACAAAAGTGGAGTAGTCTAGACTTCCCTCTACTTAGATCCTCTTTTTGTATAAAGCATGTACACCTATATTGGGAGAATTTTTATGTACACTTTATTTAAATTGAATATAGTCAACAATTTATCTTCCCCTGCTATCCCAATTGGATTTTATTTACCATTGTTATTAGTAGAGAGGTGGATTGATTTCACTTCTTTACAACATCCTTTAACATAATTCTCTCTCTTATTATGCTAAAACATATGAGGTACATTCAACATGTGACATTTTGCAATATATCCCCTCATCTTGGGTAAATTTCACTTTATGCCCAAACTATCATATAATGCACAAACAATTTGCAAATAAGCTCAAGATTGAAATTTAAACTCTACAAGAGTCCTAATTACTTTTCAAAAGATTAAAAAAAATTTGTAAACCCAGGTCACGGATGTTACAAAGAGAGTCGACAAAATTGTAAAATTATCTAGATTTCGTTCATTTGTTTTGAAAAAATTTTGAAAGAGTGGTTCTATATGCACTAAGAGCTTGGCAAGGGCATCCCATATCCTAATTAATGTTGTAAGATTGATTCACTCATAAATATTTGAGACCATTACATGTTTTAAGCAATCAGATATGTGAAAGATGAATGTTCAAGATCCAAATATAAACCATACTTAAGCACATGTTGATGCCCAAATGGTTTCATTTGATTCATGCATGCTCTTTAACAATTCCTTCAAATGATAAATTGTGTGCAAGAGGACAAGATGGTTCAAACTTGTGAAGAAAATAGTTCATTACACAAAGTGAGCCTCACATCATATTGAACTTGCCAGAGGAAAAAGAAAAGCAAAACTTAAAAACAAGATTAAACTAATGAACTAAACAAAAACAACAGAAGCAACTACATTACCAGTCAGTTGCATCCCCCCTAAGCGTGAAATTTGCAGTGTACTCACTACAGCAATCAAACTCAAAGATAATGCAACCAGGTACCTATCATGGAATGACATCAGTAGGAGGGCCCAGAACCCCCGTGGCCAGTAGAAAAGTACTGGCTGACGAGATCATCATCGTCCAGAATGTCGACATGCATGGGTTGTGGGGTAGACTTAGGCTGTGGTGGCTGAGATGAAGGGTTGTGTGGCTGAGGAATTGGATGGTGGCTCTGAGAGATGTGCACATATCCATGCGCTGGACCATGTCACGCATAATGGAATATTGTTGACCCATGATGTCCAGGAAGCCATCTATATGGTCAAACTATTGCTGCACGTACATGTAAAGATGCATGAAATCAGGAATTTACCAAGAATACTCCATCTGAGTGCCTATGGAGGGAGGTAGTGGATCTGTAGGGGGTTCCTTAGTAGCTTGTGGTCTCTCAAGGGCTTCTGCATCATCCAGGCCAGTAAGAATTACCTTCCAATTGTCTTTGTTTGTCAAGGTGATATTTTCCAAGTCGGAAATGTCGATGTATTGGTCGTCATCAAAGAACTTTCTGAACTTGGTATCATCATTGGGAACTCTAGAGATCAAACCTACAGATAGAAGACATTGACTATCTACCAGGTTTCTTCCCGGTGCATCCTCTAGAACTGATAGGTCCACCTTGAGCTTGTTGGCAATAAGAGTAATCAAACCCCCACACATGATATCCCTAGATTCTCTCTTCTTCATTTTCTTGATGTCTAGAAACCTGGTAAGATTGTAGTAACTTGCATTGATCTTATAGTCACTCACCATGCCCCACCAAAAGAATACATCTTGTATCCCACAAACTCTCTAAGTTTCTTTCTTTGCAAAAACTCATGTGCAGAGAAGGTGATGGACATATCTGAAGATGGGGTTGTGAGTGGAAGACACCCTATCCTTTTTGGCATCATGACGGTCCTCATCAGTGATCTCAGACCAGAATTTGTCACTATCAAAAGATAGAGGGAAGCTCACTGCCCCGTCCTAATGGTACTCCAACAAAACCTCATAGAATTGTCTAAAGGTGTGTTTGAAGCCTCAGCCTAGTAAATAGAAAAGGATTATTGCATACAGTTGCAACTTATTGTATGGGTCTTTCTCTATCGTAAGAGTAGTAAGAAACTCATATACAAGATGGGGGTAAGTATTCATTACCGAGCAGTAGAGGTAGTGGAGTCCAAGTTCCTTCAGATGCACGATGACTTCATCTTTGAATCCCAAGGCATTCAGTGTTTGCATACATAGAGAACATGCAGGTAGCACCCTCCTTGAGATGAGGAACTGGTAAGTAGGGTCCTCCTCTACTGTGACCCTGAACTAGGTCATGGAGATGTAGGATACGGTTGAGGAAGAGCTTGCTCTGTGCTTACAATTGGAGGTTTGTTTCACTGGTGCCATTGCTGCTTGGAGTCATGCTGAAACGACCTTCAACGCATTGTGTATTATTGATGACACATCGTGTGTTGTGGAAGAGATGTGGGCAGAATTATGCGGAGACATGTCGTGTCACTTTGGCGGCAAGTCGTGTCCCTAGAGCAGAGTGGCAGCTTGAGGTAGGCGAGCACGGTAAGTGCACACCGCGGCTCAACTCAAACACGGTAGATGATTTTTCCGTATATTGGATGAAAGATGGATGAGGAACAAGGATGATGGTATAGATGATTTTGCTCTCCCCGAATAGTTGAGGTTGGAAGCATCAGAAATCGGCGACAGCTTGCCCAAGCTGCTCTGCTCCTTGGAATGAGAGAGAGGGTGAGGTGGCTTCACGATGGCACACATGGTAGAGCTTGGTCTGAGAAGATGATGATGGAGAGGCAGCTTCACGCGGCAGACACGGCGGATCGACTGGAACATGGCAGCTGCACATGGATCTTCAAGAATGGAAGTATTGTAAGAGTGAAAGAGGTGGGATGGGGTTAGGCTTAAAAAATACCTTTCTTGTCAAAGGATGTGTCGTGTCTCTTTTAGGACATGATGTGTCTGCTTGTAGAAACTGTCATTGCCTTTTGAGAAAAACATGACCTGAAAGGTACATGGCGTGTGCTTTTTAGCAAACTATGTGAATGCTTGCAGAAGTCAAAGTATAGATTTATTCACTGATAGAGACATGATGTGTTCGAATAAGGATACAATGTGTTTGATTCTAGAAACTTGTTTCTCATTTTTGTGAATGAAGTACACACCATGTTCTAATTTGCACATGACATGTAATGTTCCAGATGGTAATTGCACATTTTCTATCTAATAACAACACAACATGTTGTTGGGAGACACGTCGTGTCTTTTTGAAAATATTTTCAGATTGTTCCTTATGTGGGTGCCGACGTAGCGTGTCAAATAAAAACATGTCATGTATGTATGAATTTATGTAAAAATTATCTTCTTATCAGCACTGCAAAAGTTATGAGATGCAAATATAAGTATCTAAATTATTACATTCATTCATGACAAGTTTATTTTGGGAAATTAAAGATTGTTCTTGACTCAAATTGCTCAAAGAAAATCTATCCTAATGTGGGGTCAACTCCCATGAGTTCCTCCATTGAAAGTTTGAATTAAGACTCTTCAACTTGTTGGTTAAACATCTTGTAGAGAGCAAGAGGATCCCTTGTCAATTTCTTCTCTGGCGATGTACAACTTGCATCTTTATCCATTGACATTGAAGGTTGATTGCTTCCCTTACAGCTCCACTATCCCATATGGAAATACTTGTAAGACTAGGAATGGCCTAGACGACTTGGATCTTAATTTTCCTAGAAAGAATTTGAGTTAGGAGCTGAACAATAGAACTTGGTCTCCTTCTTTGAAGTCCTTGACCTTCATTCTTTTGTCATGCCATCTTTTAGTATTTTATTTGTAAATCTTGGCATTCTCATAAGCACCCATTCTTAGTTCTTCTAACTCTTATAGTTGCAACAGTCTTTTCTCTCCTACCTTCTTGAGGTCATAGTTCAGGAGTTTGATTGGCCATAGTGCCTTGTGCTCCAATTCTATGGGTAAATGACATGATTTGTCATAAACAAGTTTGAATAGAGTTGTTCCAATAGGATTTTTAAAAGATATCATGTAAGCCCATAATGAATTGTCTAACTTCAATGCCCAATGCTTCCTTCAACTATAGACCGTCTTTTCTAGGATAGCATTTAGTTGCATATTTGAGATTTCCACCTGACCTGATGTTTGAGGATGACAAGGTGGGGACACCTTATGCTTCACTCCATACTTGCTAAGTAGGTTGTTGAAATTCCTTTCATTAAAATGGTTTCCACCGTCTGATATTATTGCTCTTAGAACTCCAAATTTGTGGAAAATGATCTTCTGGAATGGTTTTATGACTGACTTTGCATTTGGAGCTTGAGTGGGGATTACCTCCACCCATTTGGAAACATAATCACAGGCCACTAAGATGAACTTGTAGCTTTAAGAGGATGGAAAAGGGCCCGTATAAATTTATGCCCCACACATTGAAGACTTCTATTTCCAGAATTGAGTTCAATGGCATTTCATCCCTCTTTGAGATTCCCCCACTTCTTTGGCAATTGTCACAAGCCTTGAAAAATGTGTGTACATCACAGAATAAACATGGCCAATAAAAACTGGATTGAAGGATCTTGGTTGTAGTTTTGTTTACTCCAAAGTGTCCACCATAGGGAGAGGAATAACAATCTGAAATCACACTAGCAATTTCTTCATTTGGGATACATCTCTTGATGAGTCCATCTGTGCATTGCTTGAACAAAAGAGGGTCGTCCCAATAATAAAATTTAACATCATGAAGGAACTTCTTCTTTTGTTGGTAAGTGAGATTAGGTGGAAAATGTTTGGTAGCGAGATAATTTGCAAAATTAGCAAACCATGGCAAAACAAGAGAGTTTACTTCATACATCTTCTCAATGGCCAACTTGTCATCAATAGGAACTTTGTCTTCAACACTAGTACAAAGATGTGAGAGATGGTCAGCTACACTATTCTCGGTTCCCTTCTTATCTTTGATTTCTAAGTCAAACTCCTATAGTAACAATATCCAGCAGATGAGGTGAGGTTTGGCATCTTTCTTGCTCATAAGGTATCTTATGGAAGCATAGTCCATATACACAATGACCTTAGAGCCAACTAGATATTGTCTAAATTTATCAAATGCATAAACAATGGAAAGCATCTCCTTCTCTGTAGTAGCATAGTTAATTTGTGCTTCATCAAGGGTCTTACTTGTGTAGCGTATAGCATGGAGTTTGTTGTCTTTTCTTTGTCCTAAAAATGCTCCTATGGCGTAGTCGTTGGCATCACACATAACTTCAAAGGGAGCACTCCAATCTAGTGGTTGGATAATAGGAGTTGAAACTAGAGCATCTTTTAACATCTGGAAGGAAATTTGGCAATCATCATCGAAGACAAACTTGGCATATTTTTCTAACAAGGAACATAGAGGCTTTGCAATCTTTGAGAAATCCTTAATAAATCTCCTGTACAATCCTACATGGCCCAAAAAGTTACGAATTTCCTTCACATTGGTTGGATTCGATGTCTTTTCAATAGCCTACACTTTATCTTTATCCACTTCAACCCCTTTGTTCGAAATAACATGTCCTAGAACAACACCAGTCTGCACCATAAAGTGGCATTTCTCCCAATTAAGCATGAGTTTGACTTGTTGGCATCTCTACAAAACATTAGATAGATTTAACAAACAATCATCAAATGAATTATAATAGACACTAAAGTCATCCATGAATATTTCCATAATCTTTTCAATGTAATCAGAAAAAATGGCCATCATACACCTTTGAATAGTAACTGGAGCATGACATAGCCCAAAGGGCATCCTCCTATATACATATGTTCCATAGGTGCAAGTAAATGTGGTCTTTTCTTGATTGGGTGGATAGATGGAAATCTGAAAGAATCCATTATACCTGTCAAGATAGCAAAAATGGGAGTAGTGAGCAAGTTTTTCTAGCATTGAATCAATAAAAGGTAAAGGGAAATTATATTTTCTAGTGGCTTTGTTCAATTTTCTATAATCAATGCACATTTGCCATCTGGTGACAATTCTGGTTTGTATTAATTCATCATTTTCTCCTTTAATTATTGTTGTTCCTCCTTTCTTAGGCATAAGATGTATAGGACTCACCCAAGGACTATCACCTATTGTATAGATGATTCCAGCATCTTTAAGTTTGAAGATTTCCTTTTTTACCACTTCCATCATGTTTTGGTTAAGTCTCCTTGTGGAGTCTATGCATGGTTTGGGATTCTCTTCCAAAGCTATCATATGCATACAAATGGATGGGTTAATTCCTTTGAGGTCATCAATGGAATAATCTATCACATCTTTGTAGCTTCTAAGTTCATTCAAAATCTTTTCTTCTTGATCATTATTCAATCCAACATTTATAATTACAGGAGAGGAAGAATTTGGGCCTAAGAAAGCATACTGTAACCCCAGTGGGAGGGGTTTTAGTTCTACCTATTTGCTTGGAGCTGTTGTATTGATTCCTTAAATCTTTTTTGAATCTTATTCACTTTGTGGAGTCTCTACAGTTTCAGGAATTTCCTCATTGAGAATGGTACTTGCATCATCTTCTTCAAAATCATCTAAGGCAGTTTCAACAGAATTCTTTTCCTCTTTAAGCAATGTATCGATGGTATCAATGAGACAACGACACTCCTTGGAACTGGGCGCCTTCATGGCATCATAGAATGAAAACACTAGTTCCTCATCTCCCTCCCTGACGGTGAGTTTTCCTTCTCTAACATCGACTAAATAGCCTGCAGTGCGCAAGAAGGGTCTACCAAAAATGACTGGATTGGTTGGGTCTTCATGCATGTCTAAAACCAAACAATCACATGAAAAAAATAACTTTCCTATCTAAACAAGGACATCCTCAATTACTCCCTTTGGATGTTTAACTGAGAGGTCAGCTAGCTGAATTGTCATAGATGTAGGCTTCAAATCTCCCAAGTCTAGATTTTCCCACAAAGAGACGAGGATCAAGCTGATGCTAGCTCCAAGGTCAACAAGGTCTTTATCAAAGGTGGAATCTCCTATCTTGCAATGGATAGTAAAGGCACCTTGATCATCTAGTTTCTCAGGCATACGGTTCTGTATGATGGAGCTTAGCCTTTCAGAAAGTATAACAATTTCTACCTATCCAGATCTCCTCTTCTTTGTTCAAATATCCTTTAAGAACTTGGCGTAGGAGGGCATTTTGGCTATGACTTCAACTAGGGGTAGATTTACATACAACTTGTTCAGAATGTCCATAAATTTGTTGAACTTCACATCATAGCAAACCTGTGGGGTAAAGGGGCAATTGGCTTGCTAGAAGAATCACCTTGATGTAGATTTCCAGCAGATTTCTTCCTTTGATTTTCAGCAATATCTTCAACAGTAGTGTCAGCAATCTCTACAGATTTCCTCTTTGATGGTAGTGTGGATCCTCCTATGACTGCTCCACTTCTCAAGGTTACAGATTTACAAGTCTCCTTGGGGTTCATAATAGGTTGACTGGGTAAAGACCATGAATATGTTCCTTGGTTGGCTAATGCTTGTTGAGCTATCTGATTCTCCAATATTTGGTGTGAGTAACAATTCCAATGACTTTGGAGGACATCTATGTGATAGCATCTTTCAATATGTTGCCATGTGCCCAGAACTCATTGTTTTTCTGGGTTAGTGTAGTGACAAAGGTCTCAAGGAGGCTTTCCAAGCTTGATTTTTGTGTTGGAGGAGTCACTTGCTAAAATTGATTGAGGTTCATGTTGTTGTTAGAATTGTACCCCTGTGGCTGTTGGCAGTTGGGATTAATCGGTTGACGGTTTCTCATAGGTTTCTGACCTTAAGCTTGACCTTGTTGATGGTTCTATGAATTGTTGTTCCTATAAGAGAAATTTGGATGGTCTCTCCATCCTGGGTTATATGTTTTAGAAAAGGGATTGCAGGCTTGTCTGTTATTGAAGTTTCCTACTGCATTGACATGTTTTGGTGCTTCATTGGCATTCATCTGTGGTGCAAAACAAGAAGTAGAGTTATGCCTGAATGTTCCACAAGCCTCGCATACTTTCTCGAATGCTTGGACTGAGTGAGTAGCAAGCCTTTCAAATTTTTGGCTTAAGGCATCAAGCTTAGATACAATCAAGTCTACGACATCTACAGTATGTTTCCCGCTAGACTTCTCACTTGAACTGAAGGAAGAGAATGACTAACTAGTCCTTTTGAAACTCCATTGGCTATGGTTGAGTGCCATGTCTTCAATAATGGTGGAAACTTCACTATAGGACATGTTCATTAAGGCTCCATTTGCAGAGGCATCAATGGCCATACGGGTATTGTAGAATAATATGTTGTAGAAAGTTTGTAGAAGTAGCCAGTTTGTTAAACCAAGGTCAGGGCATAGGCATTGGAGGTCCTTAAACCCCTCCCATGTCTCATAAATCATCTCACCCTCTTATTTCTTGAAGTTTGTAATTTGATTCCTCAGTTGGGCCGTCTTGGTAGGAGGAAAATACTTAGCCTGAAAAGCATTCAACAGATCATCCCAGGTCTTGAACGTTTAGGCAGTGACGAGAGCCACGCCTTGGCTCGATCTCGCAAAGTGAATGGGAACAGGAGTAGGTGTACTCCCTCGGCTGGAACACCATTAATCTTAAAAGTGTTCATGTACTGTAGAAACTTCCCTATGTGAAGATTTAGATCTTCCATATGAGTTCCCCCAAAGTGATTTTGTTGGATCATGTGCATGATTGTAAGGCTGATGGATAAGTTGTTGGCCTCTATTTCAAGATGATCAATGGCTCCACATATAGTAATGGCAGTCGCATAGCAAAATCCTTGAGTGGACAGTTATCCTCTATCTCCATCTCTTGAAGAGGACTGGGTGAAGGTGGTGGCGAAGGTGAAGATTGCACTCATGAAGGACGTGATTCCACCATATTTGAAGAGTTCTCACCCCTCCTTTCTCTTCTATGACTACTGAAAGTCTGCTCTATTTTAGTGTCCAGAAAGATTGATGCATGTAGACCCCTCTTAGAGCAACGCATGCACCCTGAAAAGCAAAATTGTTTAAGATTCACAAAATCTGAGAGATACCATAATATGAAATGTAGAAATATTGACTTATTCTCAATTACTAGTTAACTCGTCTACTCCAACTAAAAATTACTGTAGCATCTCCGGCAATGGCGCCAAAAACTTGTTCGGAGTTTTACAAAGAAAAATCTCAACTCACTAATTATCTGCAAGTGTACGGGGTCAATCTAGTCAAGTGTCTAACTCAAGGAGCTAGGATAGTTAGGTGAAAATTTTTTAACTTTTATTAATCCAAGTCTAGTTACAAAGTTTAGATTGACTACATATTTATAAGGTGAGTAAAAGTAAAAGCTCAAAGTTAAAGGGTTGAATAACCAATTAAAGGCTTGGAAATTAGATTTCACTACCATACCATCATATCATATGGACTTACGAAATCAACATTACCATTAGCATGCAAGGACGTTGTCATCATCTTGCATTTCCCAATGTCACGAGATGGTTTTCAACTTGGCATAACATTCCCGCATCTATGCTTAGTGTCGAACACAACCTTAACCCTCAATAATCTTAAGCCAATCCCGTGGTCAAGAGCATACTGCCATGGATCCTACTCCTTACTTCCTCATACATTCTCTAGAACCACAAGGTAAGCATAAAACATGTACAAAAGGTCGCCAGCCAAACATACAAGCAAGAAACACCATAAGCATCCATGGAGAAGCAAATTAACTAGTAATAAACATAGATTTCAATTTCACATGAACAATGTCATGGGAATTACTCTCCCATGCCCAAGAAAAGAGTTCTACTCGTCCATAATGGAAATGTATAGACTCCAAGTAGAAATTTCAAAGTTTTGCATGCTTAAGAGAACAAAAAGCTAAAGGAACCAAAGATCTAGCCAAAGGGATGTAGAACTCCAGCTAGAGGATGAAATTCAACCCTTGGAGCTACTCCAACTCAGACAATATTCCCTCCCAGAAAGCTTGAGTGAGAGAGGTAAGCTCTGTTGCACCTTCAAAGAAGATATGGAGAAGAAATGTAGTAGAATGGAGGTTCTTTGCCAAGAAACTACCTTCTTCTACCCTAAAATCACCCGCCTTAGCTCTAGAACTTCTTTTGGATGAAAGACACTTTTAAAATGACCAGATATAACCACCCATTGTTCTGACTTGGTCTTTAAAAATGAGGAGTGGTTGTCGTTTCTTTAGAAACTGACAGTGACACAGTGTGTCTTTTAGAGGACACACTGTGTCCCATTGTGGAGTTTTGTTGGGACTTGTTGCAGCTTTGAAGTACATGGCGTGTCTTAAATAAGACACATCATTTGATTTTTTTCCAGAGTAATTTCAGGAGAAAGGCACACGGCGTGCTCGAATAAACACACACTGTGTACGTTGGCAGCAAGTTGTAGTCATCCTTCAAGTCCTGAGGACACGCCATGTCTTAGTTGGGACACGTCGTGTTGTGTTCTTCTACATGCTGGTGTTGAGGTCGCTGGAGACACACATGTCGTGTGTTAAATACCACACGACATGTTCTTCATTCTGCAAAAGTTTATGTGAAGGGACACATTGTGTCTTAAATAAGATACGTCGTGTGCAATGTTGTTTCTTCAAGAATAAACTCTAAATTGGCTGCAAGTCTAGAGAAGTCCATTTGGGGTCAGATCTAAGTTGGACTATCTCCAATTTATCACTTTGAATGTGTGGCTACAATCAACATCATGATGTAAGTAAAAATAACTAAAATGTGGAAAGATAAATATGAATAGAGGCTAACGAAATGCAAAATGAACTCAATTTGTGTGTGAGATTGTACAAAAAGTCGATATGAAATGCACACACCACCCTATTTTCAATAGACATCTTATGTTTCTATGACCTTATCTTGAATATGATATATCCTCAAAGATTTACCCTAAGTAGGAACCTCCAAGCCCTTCCATGAGATGGCATCATGTTACAAAAGTCTTACCATGAATAGGAAAGTAATTATCATTCTACATTTTTATATCCTAAATTTTCATTCCTAAATTAAAGCCTGATGAATACATATTCATCTTAACATTAGTCACTTTAGTTTGTTTTTGCACTTAAATCTCTCAACTTATCTTTGAATTTTTGTGGCGATACTTTGGTCCTGATTTTCCATGATTAGTACCTTTGTCGACCCATTATCACATTGAAATAAGCCTTAATTGACTTTGGTCCCTGATAGAAACACAATAGCCCCCACCCCTCCCCCCATGGGGTGGGTTACCATAACATATCTTTACCATAGACCGATAGAATGCTACCTCTTCATTGACCTGACACCTCATCGACATCCCTCCAACAACTCTATCACTAACGGGTGACCCCGTTCCCTGACAACCCATCAAATGATGGAGATACCCAAGGGAAATCATGCATGAAGAATGGGTAGATTCAAGCCTGGGTACTGATGAGAATCCAAAGCACCCAATCACTCAATAAAACTCCCACTCTTGAACCCCGATGGGCCCCTATACCCATTGGCTAGTGATAGATCAAGATTGATAAAAGCACTATGTAGCACCCTGATGATGATCTAGTTGTCCACCAATAGGATCACAGATTCTCATCAACTGATGAAATCAGGAGACCTAGGGAACGACAGTCAGTTTTTAGGTAATTCCTGATGATGTTCCAGCAGCTATTGTACGATGGGGTTTGTGCTTCTTCATTTGACAGAGTTCCTATCCTTGTGCTTGATGGTAATTCAACCTCTTTGACTGAAAACACCCCATCATATGATGGTGCTCGTACGATATTTCTACTGCACACTCATAGCCTATAAATACATGTATCCCTCCTCCATTGAGGGATATCTCTTCTTCCCTTCGGCACTGAAAGGTTTTTGCCTCTAAGTAGCCTGAGAAGATAATCTCCATCCATTTGTTACCTCTATGGTGTTTATGCAGTGCTTCCATTCCATCTCCACCCCATCAAGGCTCATCCTCTAGCCACAAAAGTGTCTAGATCTTCGACACCATTTCCATCTACCCACATGCTACTCCTTCCCAAACAAACTAGAATTCAAGGAAGGAAGATTTGAGGGAGGAACACATCATTCAACGCCTACCATTGGTGATCCCTTCATCTCCCTTTGGACCATCCTCTTCATCAGGTAGAAGATAGTTGTTACACCAAGCCACAATTCCTCTTCCCACCATCACTATGGTTGATCCTTCCTTCTCCCTTATTTTCTCTATTTCTTCCTTGAGGAGCAAGTATTCCTTCTCATTGGATTGTGGGGATGGCCCCTCTACTCGTTCGTGCATGTCCATTTTTGACGTTCCATGGCATGTATATTACTCTTTCAATGCAATGTCAATAGTTTGATGCGTGTTTTACGGATTGATCTCTCTCTTTGCATGATCTATTATATTCCTATGTTGTGAGAACCTCAATGTTTAGGGTTTGAATATCGATTAACTTTTGATTCCTGGATGAGAACTTCAGAAGGGAAGTCTTGGAAGTAGTAGATACACGACCCTTGAGTAACAAGACATTAAGATTGTGAAGATATCTACACAGTTTCACACACCTAATGGGTGGAATATTGCTTTGGTTCATTTGAATGGCTTATTCAATCCTAGATATGTTTATGCATGTAGCAGTGGTGAAAATAAGATTCCAAACCAATGAATTACATCATTAGTCTAAATACAGTTTTAAACTCGCACTTTTACTTTCCTCTACAATTAGTTTAACTCAATCCAATCAACTCTTTGTTAAGTAATAGCCTTAGTTAAACTGGACACAAACTAGCAAGGTTCTTAAAAATGTTGTCTCTATGGATTCAATCCTTAACTATATTGTGATAAGACCCATCCTCTTGGGGATGGTATTAATGCATGTTGTTTTGGTAAAAACTTAGGGATTTCAGCTATGGATGAATTTGTTAGTGCAATAAAAAGCCTGTCAAATTCTAAAACCATTGTTGGGGATAAAGAAGTTTCCTAGTTAGTCCATTCATATTAGTATTAATCTAGTATTTTACTCTTATCATTGATACTATTGCATATTTACTTGAACTTAATTCTTCTATGTTCATCTAACTTGTGAAAGATCTTTCCATCTTAGGTATCACTAACTAGTGCATGTGACTCTCCAGTAGCATCAACCTTGCATCAAGATTTGATCCTGAGATAGACTGAGCCTTTCCCTATCAGAATAAAGAGAACCAAACTATAATGGTAGAGGAAGAAATAACATGAATGGTAAAACTAGAAATTGTAGCACACACAGAGAGGCTTAACCAAGAAGACTGAGCTACTGTTAAAGAAGAAATTTTTGCAGTCCAAGATGCAATACAAGAGGCCAATAGATAAAAGGAACTTAGGGAGTTCTAAATCCATAAGGCTATTGATGTTTGACATTTTATAAAACCACCTCCTAATATGCTCTAACATTGAAATTAGGGTGCATTGGATCACGTTGCTACATAGGAGTCCCTTCTTGAGAAAGCATGGAGAAGATTGTCAAGATCACGTTTTGAAATTTGTGGATCTATGTGTTATGACTAAGCAAAATGGAGTTCTTAATGATGATATCAGACACCATATTTTCCAATATTCTATTTTAGGTGGAGCAAAGATTTGGTACAATTCTTTGTCAGGTGATTCCATCACCACATGGGAATAACTCAAAACAAATTCCTTGAAAATTTTTGTCCTCCTTCCCTCACACATACACCATTAGATGTCAGATTATGCAGTTTAAACAAGTCCTAGGTGAAACTCTAGAAGAAGCATCAAAGAAATATAACGAGCTGCTCTGCAAGTGTCCAAGCCATAGTATTTCTAAGAACCATCTCATGGGGTTCTTCTATATAGGTTTGGATGACAATATCAAAAAGGTTTTGGACTCCTCATCTAGAGGAAACTTCATGTGCCAAAGTTATGATAGTTCATGAAAGGTAGTCACCCTTGGAGTTGAAAATCAAGCAAACTGGGGCATATTTGTAGGCAAGGAATTGTTAAAGGTAGCTATGATAGAAAGTAGTTCTGAGTTGAAGTCTATTTATGAATCACTAATGCTACTAGCACTCAAGCAAGATAGTCCTGAAACATCCTTCAAGGCCTATGAAAGAAGAAATTAGCCACCACAGCAGCAACAACATGTCAAGGCAGTAATGCAATTATGTGAAGCGTGCAAGGCCATTGAGCACTCGACCTTGGGTTGTAATATTCCTTTCTGACATGGTAATGAGCAGCATTGTAGATCAAGGAGACAATAGTAAAATGGAACATTTAAACTCCATACATAGTTTTTTTGGATATGGGTACTATAATCCCAAGCAAATAAGAATCCATCCTGGTTTTCAGTACAACAATTGTACATGATAAAAAAACTCACAACTACTCATACAAGATATAAATCAACAACGATGACCTCTAGAATTGTAGAACAACCAGCAAAAAAATTTCAAAAATCAAGGGAACTTTAGAGGAAACTTCCAGAACAAGAATTAAAATCGGTACCAAAATCCAAGCCCAATAGCAATGACAAGGACAAAAGGCTAATTCTCCATCACCTGATGATAAACTTTCATCCAACAAGAAGATGTTGCATTCATAACATACGACGATTGCAAATCAACAAGCCCATAAGAAGTCTATCCAATCTAAATTGGCTCTTCAGTTAGTCTTTGGCCCCCTCTAAGATCATTTGTAGGAGAGATAAAAGACAACCCCAATCACCAAGAACAATTAAAGGTTGTTGCAACAAGATCAAGAAGAGTCTTTATAGATGCATCTACCAAGATTCATGTGAGTGACACAGATGAGTTTGATTTTGTAATTATTCAAGACTCAAAAGTACCTAAGTCAATATCACAAGAAGCAACGACACAAAATGTAGAAGTGCAAAACACTGTAGTCACAAACAACACCGACAAGGTCAATTCAAGAAATCCAGTCATCATTGAGAGAAGTGCAGTTGAGCTAGTTATACCAGTCTATAGACCTTGTCCTCCATTCCAAGCCTACCTAAGGCAGACACAGCTTGAAACTCACTTTATGAAGTTAAAGGTGGTCATGAGAAAGCTTCACAGGTAGATTCCCTTCTTAGATGCCCTAATAGAGATACATGCTTTGTTAGAGAACTTGAAGATGCTCCTCATAAGGAAATACACAATGAAGGAATGTGAGACAATTAAGCTTGCTAGGAAAACGTCAGGTAATCCAAAATAAAATGCCAAGCAAGTAGAAAGATTAGTTGCATGTTGGTGAATCTACTTGTAAGAAAAGATTAGCTGACTTCGAGGTCAACATCTCTATTATGCCCTATAGCCTAAGCAAGAGGCTAGGATTATCATAAGTGCTCCCAATCAGCATGATGATACAACATGTTGACTTTTCTCTGACTGTTCCAATGGGAATCATTAAGATGTCCCAGTCAAAGTGGGAAAAGATTCTAATGTTCCATGTGACTTTGTTGTCATGGAATTAAGGAAGACCTCTGATACCCACTTAATTCTAGACGACCTTTCCTTGCCACAGCAAGATCACTGATTGACATCAAAGTAGGAACCTTACTTCCAA
Organism: Alisma plantago-aquatica; assembly: GCA_963693085.1. Taxonomy (NCBI): domain Eukaryota; kingdom Viridiplantae; phylum Streptophyta; class Magnoliopsida; order Alismatales; family Alismataceae; genus Alisma; species Alisma plantago-aquatica. Next base: position 126,895,006 of record OY856415.1, read on the forward strand.
GATTAGCAAAGGAAATCCACGAATTTAGAGTTTTTGACAACACGAAGAGGTCAAACATGCAAGAAGAGTTTCTCTTGTTAGCTTGTATAGAACATATGTCACTCCTCAAAAAATTGGATTGTGAATCTAAAGACCCTCTTGAGACTACTCTCACCAATCCTACTTCTAGAGAGTGTATTGATGAACAAGTGAAGTAGTGCACACTTCACCTTGACTTAGTAGAAGTAAACTTGGAAGCTAAATTTGAAGAACTCAAGGAAGTCTAACATACTGACGAGACACATGAAGCACCAAAGGCCCCCAAAATGAAACTATGCCATAAGGGTTGAAGTATGAATTCTTAGATGATCTGAAGCCCTGCCAAGTGATAATCAATTTTGATCTGACATCTGAGCAAGAAGACAAACTATTATCTAAACTAAGGGAAAGGGGAAAAGTCATAGGCTACAATATGAGTGATCTCATAGGGGCAAGTCAAATGTTATGCATGCACGAGATACTTATGGTGGAGAACCACAAACAATCTTCAGAACACCATCATATATTGAACCCAAACATGAAGGAAATTGTTCTCCTCAAAGTCATGAAGTTGCTCACCTCTCATTTACCCTATTTCTGACTCACCATGGGCAAGGCTCATGCAAGTCATTATGAAGAAAGAAGGTACCATAGTGGTATGCAATGAAAACAACCAACTCATTCCTAATTGCATAGTCACTGGGTGGAGGATGTGCATTGATTATAGGAAGTCAAACAAAGCTACACGCAAGGATAATTTTCGCTTACCTTTTCTAGACTAGGTCATGGAGTGCCTAGCTCATAAAGAATACTTTTTCTACCTAGATAGTTATTCTGAATTCTACCAAATTCCCATTTGTCTAGATGATCAAGACAATGCCACTTTTACATGTCCCTTTGGGACCTATGCCATCAGAAGAATGCCCTTTGGGCTCTGTAATGCACCAACCATGTTCCAACATTGCATGGAAGCCATTTTCTCCAGGTTAACTAAAACTATTATGAATGTTTTCATGGATGATTTCTCCTTCTATGGAGATGCATCCAAATCATGTCTAATGCATCTCTGTGTAGTACTCAAACATTGTGAAGAAGCACATCTATTTCTCAATTGGGAGAAATGTCATTTTACGTTGAAGGAAGGTATTGTACAAGGCCATAAAGTCAGCAAATGTGAAATTCAAGTTGACAAGGAAAAAATAGAAGTGATTTGTAAGATTAGCCCTCCAACCTCTATGAAAGAAGTCAAAGACTTCTTAGGTCATATAGGCTTCTATAAAATATTCATCAACAATTTTGCTAAGATAGAAAAGCCAATGACAAATCTATTTCCCAAGGATGTTGAGTTCCACTTCAGCAAAGCATGTATGAAGAGTTTTAACAATATAAAGCAAGACTATACTTCAAACCCCATTATTCAAGTGCCATACTGGTATCAACCCCTTGAGATTATGTGTGATGCTAGTGATTATGTGGCGGGAGTCGTCTTAGGTCAACTGTTAGATAAGAAACATCATGTTATCTATTATATGTCTAAAACTCTTTATGAAGCCAGAGAAATTATGCAACTACAGGAAAAAATTCTTAGAAGTTGTGTATGCTTTTCATAAATTTAGATCATACCTTGTGGGTTCAGAGTTATAATTTACACCAATCATGCTACAATATGTTATCAATTGACAAAGAAGGACTTAAAACCTAGACTGATCTTATGGATTCTCCTTTTACAAGAGTTTAATGTAGAGATACGAGATAAGAAAGGTACATAGAATGTATTTTCCTATCATTTGTGTTGCATTCACATTCATGATGTAAATATTGTTCTCATGAATGACTCTCTACCAGATGAACATCTCATGAAAGTTTTAGCATTCATTCTGTGGGATGATTATTCTTTTAGTATCTCATTTATAGTATTATTCCAAAAGAGTGCATATGCACTGCAAGGAATAAATTCATGCATGACGTCAAAAAATATTATTGGGATGAACCATACCTATTCAAAATATATGTTGATGGTCTGTATCAACACTTCATTTCGAAGGAGGAAGTCCCTCTAGTTCTAGAACGGAGACAATCAGGCCTAGTCGGGGGCCATATGAGTTCCAAAAAGACCATACTAAAGGTCCTATAGTGCATATTCTTTTGGACTAGGATATCCAAGGATTTATATAATTTCATTTCATCCATTGATAAATATTAAATAATCGAAATATCACCAAGAGAGTTGAGATGCCCTTGAAGTTTTGGTAATAAGTCAAAGTCTTTGATGTATGGGGTGTGGACTACATGGGTCCATTACCCTCTTCATATGATTTCTACTACATCCTGGTAGTATTCAACTATGTCTCTAAATGAATAGAAGCTATACCAACTGTGACAAATGATTCAAAACTTGTCAACGACCTATTTAGGGGCATTATCTTTCCTCATTATGGAGTCCCATACACCCTCATTTCTAAAGGAGATTCCCACTTCCCAGAATGAAGTTTTGAAGTGCTTTTGAGGAGATATGGTGTGTATCACAAGGTATCTTCTCCCTATCATCCACTGACAAGTGGTGAAGTAGAAGTATCCAACTATCATCTCAACATTTTGGAGAAAATTGTGGGTCGCAATCTGAAGGATGGGTCCAAAAAAATAAATGATGCTTTATGGTCTTATCGAACAATGTTCAAGATACCTCCAGGCACTATACCCTTCAGATTGATATATGGAAAGTCAAGTCACCTTCCGAACAATCTAGAACATAAAGCCTAGTGGGTAATTAAGCAACTAAATTTTGATATGAAGGAACCTAGTTAGAACAAACTAAAACAACTATAAGATCTTGAGGAACTCAGAATGATTGCATATGAGAATGCCCAGATCTATAAAAGAGAGATCAAAATTATGGCATGATGGCCATTCAAATAGAAAAGACATACAAGTCAAATATCAGGTTTTTCTTTTCAACTCATAAGTGAGACACTTTCTAGGTAAGCTTTGATACCGCTGGTTAGGACCATACATTGCCATCATTGCAATTTTGATCAATTATTTTCAAAAAAAAATATTTTTGAAGTAGAATTTTAGTGAAACTAGATGAGATTTTGATGATTTTCATACAATCAAAATCATTATCTATCTGTCTAGTTTCTTTTTCCATGAAATTTGCAACATTATACCTCTCTTATTTGAAGCAAAGGCTCAAGAGGAACAAATTATGAAACTAACCAATGGATAGAAATCACTTTGTGCGGCTTATAAATCAAAACATCAATTCATCAGAATAAGATGGCAAGTATATATGCAATTGAGAGGGATCAAACACATTGTGTCTTCTACTGACTAGAAAAACAATTACATGGAATCACCACTCGATCCTCATCAAGCCATTATTTGAGCATTATGAGACAAGGAGAACAACCCAGTGCACTGAATAAAATCAGATTGCATTATGAGCTGAACTTTGTTCTATACTTCTTATACCATCTTTGTACCCCTCCATCCATAAAAAAGAAACAAGGTCATAAAAATAGTGTCAAACTGTAAGTTCAAGGTGGCACACGCCCCTCTCTCTATACTCTTCTTCCATACCCCTCGCTATGTAATAGGGGTGTAACACCAAAACCAAAAGAAAAATGACAATGTGCACACAAGAAAAATGCAATGTCTAAAGGAATAGAGGAGATCTTCAAAGAAAAAATGCAAAAAATGTAATTGTAGCCATAAGTTAAAATCTCAATTTGAATAGAGGATATATTTTCTATTTCCTTCCATACCTCCCTTCATTTCCTTTTCTATATATACACACAATGAATGCCTCAATTTTACCACTCTTTTGAGAAACAACAGTGTCAAATAAGATGTACACTTGTTGTATTGTGGGTTCCTCCAAACTCTCATGAAGTTATTATACATATCTAATGTTGGAATTAGTGGGGAGAAAGTGTTTTTGGGAAACAAAATTTGGAACGAAGATGTTGTAAAATGTGTTTCGTGATCTCAGGAAGTTGAGATACTTAGCCATACTTGGGAACAAAGAAACTTATGTGATGTGAATATGAGGCAATGAAAAAGGTTGAGAATATTCATTGGTGATTGTTTCATATTTTATGTTTCTTAAGGAAGAACAACATTTAAGTTTGGGATATTTTGATGAAGACATTTTGATGAATGCATATTCATATTAGTTTTCATCGCATCTTTAGTTCACTTATGCACTTAAATTCCTCAACTTATGTTTGAATTCACCTCTTGATATTTTGGAACTAATTTTCCTTGATGAGTACCTTCATCAACCCATGGTCTCATTGACCTAAGCCTTCATCCACTCTGACCCCCAATGACCAGACAACAACCCCCCTGTACGGTGGGTTACCAAAGCAGAACTTTACCAACAACCAACTAACAACTACCTCCTTGTTGACCTGCCAATCATCAGCATTCCTTTGATGGCTCTACTACCAACAGGTGACCTCATTCCCTGAAAGCTCATCAAATTATGGTTATGACTAATGGAAATCATATGTGTAGAATAGGCAGACTAAAAATGGGCACCAAAGGGAATCTAAAGCACCCAGTCGCCCGGACGTCTTTCCCACTATTAGACCATGATGAATCTCTGGACCAATCGACCAACAATAGATCAAGACCAATGAAGGTGATGTGCTAGAACCATGATAATGACCCAAACATCAACTGATGGGATCTCTATACCCCATGAACCATCAAAATCAAGAGACTTGGGAATAAAAGTGAGTCTACAGGTAATTCCCGATGATGTTCTAGCGACCACTATCTGATGGAGCTTGTACGTCTTTAATTGATGGAGTTCTTTCCCCCGTGCTCGATAGTAATTCCACCTCATCAACTGACCACACCCCATCAGCTGATGGTTCTCTTGTAAGGTTTAAGATATCTTTGTTGCACACCCACATCCTATAGATACATGTACCCCTCCTCCATTGAGGGGTATCTCTTCTTCCCATAATGTAGGTAGAATGTTGCACTCCAACCATCCTAAGAAGATTATCATCATCCATCACTTACCTCCTTGGTGCTTCTAATATGCTTCCATTCCATATTTGCTCCATCAAAATGTTATCCTCTAGCCACAAAGGTGTTTATATCTTCAACGCCATTTCCATCCACCCACCTGCCCCTCCTTTCCTGACGAACCAAAATTCAAGGAGGGAATATTCAAGGGAGGAACAAGGCATTCAACACTTATCATTGTTCTCCCTTACTCTTCCATTAGACCAGCCTCTACATCAAGTAGAATACAGCTACTACATCAGGCCATGATTCCTCTTCCCACCATGACTATGTTTGATCCTTCCTTCTCCCTTATTTTATATGTTCTTCCATGACGAGCAAGAGTCCTTTTTTCTAGAGTGCATGGATTAGTCCCACTACCCATTCTTGTATGCCCATTTTTTATGTTAAATGTCTTGTTTATAACTCTTTCAATTCAATGTTAATCATTTAGTGCATGTATTATGGATTGATCGCCCGATTTTTTTGATCTATTATATTCTTATGTTGTGAGAACTTGATTATTTAGTGTTTTCATATCGATTAGCTTGGTTCATACTCAGATGAGAACTTTAAGAGAGAAGACTTCAAAGCAGTAGATACATGACCCATGAGTAATGAGACATCAAGATCATGGAAATATCTACGTGATTTCCCACACCTTAAAGGTAGAATCTTGCTTTGCTTCATTGGGTTGGTTTATTCAATCATGCATATACTATGGATATGATATTGCATGTAGTAGGGTGAAAATTGATTACACCTCAGTGACTTTGATCATTAATCTAAACCCAGTTTTAATCATAAACTTTTATTTCCTCTACAATTAGTTTAACTCAATCCAATCAACACTTAGTTCTAAATATTGTTTTGAGCTCAACTTGGATACAAACTAGCAATGTTCTTGAAAATGTTGTCTCTTGGGATTTGATCCTTCACTAAACTGTGATAATACATGTCCACATGTGGGTGGTATCAGTGTACATTGTTTTGGTAAATACTTAGGGATTTGAATCCTAAGTGAATTTGTTAGTGCGATAAAACCCAAGTTAAAGTCTTATCTTGAATATTCACCTTTTTCATTTTATTCTTTCATAATCCTATGCTATTTTGTGTTATATATGAAATTCCTATCTTGAGTAGGAAAATAACTTTTGGATCCTACCCTACATAGGAAATCCACTTTGTTTCTTCATATCAACCTTGTCCTAAATAAGAACTAAAACTTTCAATTCCTACATCTTATAGGTAATTTTTCATTGACAGTGCAACTTGTTTCCCATCCCCCTTCTATTTCTTTGTAATCTCTTTATCATAACATGAAATTGAAAAAAAATTATGAAGTTCTTAAATTACATGTCCTATCCTTATTAAGCACCTTGTATTTTGAAAATCTCTATCTTGCATAAGCAACTTTCCACTATTGCCAATTTTTAGGGATGTGATCCTTGCATTTAACTTGGTGCATGTGTTAGGTCATGACCTACCTCACTTAGATATCTAACTGTAGAGAGAGACGGTGATCCTTTAATCTTTATAAATCAAGAAATTTGCATGATCTCTCACAATTACACATTCTTGATATATTGAATACATTTTGACGAACCTCAACCTTTTCCAACCCACTTTTTCATCTCATTTCCCTCTAACATAAGTTAGTGAGTGAACCATATGTAGATTGAATAAGAACTATAGAGTTAGAGGAGGTGACTTGGAATCTAAGAGTACCAGAGCTATTTGATACTTGATTTACACTATAGGGATATATAAAAGTAGTCAAGTATAGTCACTAACTATGGAAATTGCACTTATCATCAGAAGATCGTCTATAGCTAACTGTATTCCTTGCATGAATGGTTATCTTCTTAATTCATCCCTAGAAGGAAAGAGGCATATGCTTTTCACTCCAGTACCACTTCCACTACCATATTTCCCTTACTAGGGCATGAAGCAATGAGATAATTAGGCATAAATTGAATAACAACTACACTGACAGAAGAGATGATTTTTTTGCTATGAGGACTAGAGCTTTTTGATAGCTTGTCGTCAATCTAGGGGGACATATGAATAGTCAGTTCCAATCGCTTATTTCTGATAGATCATATGCACCAAAATTTATGCCTTTTATGAATGGTTATATTTCTAATTTATCCCTAGAAGGAAAAAAGTCGCCTACACTTTTCACCTCCATGATGTTCATCCAAACAACATCGGTGGGTCTCACCATTTTTTCCTTTGTGACCAAAATGGGGGTTGGCTCAAGCATGCAGTTCTCACTCTTACCTCAAACCTTATTGTGAGAGAGGAAAATGGTTGATACCTCACATTTTATCACTCAATCAAAAATCAATATATACTTCACTCTCTAGCTATTGTTGGAGTTCATTCCATTTTTTTCACATTTTTCTATAGTTCTTAACCCATTTTATCCATTTACCATGCACAGTAGGTGTGGTAAAAGGAAAATTGTTTTTGACAACTTAAGTGTTACTTGACCTGTTATTGATATTGTTATAAGATAATTTCCAATAAGTTTCTACAGAAATCTCTTGAATATTATATTCAATTGTTGAAGCCATGAGAAATTCAATAACTTTTCATTTTGTATTATCCTAGTAAATAGGATATCTTTGTTTGTTCATATCTTTTTGATCAAGAAAAAGAAAAAGGTAAGACTTGTTCATCAAGTTTGCATATCTACCCTTCTCTTAATTTTTAAATCTAAGTTGTATCTATATCACTCAATATCACAAAACTCAATTTCAAATATCGTCAGGATATTCCAAAATATCCAAAATTCATATATGAAAATACCGCTAGTTTTATGTATGAGGGACCACTACTCGAATGAGGCATTCTTCCAAGTTCCACATGGTGAAATCATGTATACCTCAATGGCCATCTATTGTGGATTTCTATAATCCTCCACATAGTGTTCCCCATATAATCAAACTATGTGTTTTGTCAAAGTCTTTCCTATTGCCCAACGTGAGGGGACATAATCTTGAAGCTTTTACCAAAAAACCTAATCCTTAACCCTTGAGTATAAATAGATCCCAATACTCATCACCCATGTACACACCTTTAACCCTCCTAAAGACAGAGATACAACAATCACCCACTGTAACTACCGATTCTCAAATTAGCCACCTAATTAGGGTTTACCTCAATGATTGCATGCTTAGATCATTGTTTATGCTTGATGAATTAAAATGATGTAACTATGATATTGTAAACCTAATGATAAACTATATTCATTCTTTAATTTTAAATAATTAGGTTTGATAAGTGAAAACCCTAGTCGCCAAAATTAGGGTTTTTGTAGCAAGTGAATATATAACTTGATAAATACAGTGGTGTAGTATATAATTTTTGGTATTGTTTAGAGCTCGAATTTACTTGAAACTATGGCACGGTTTGGATAAATCAAATTTAAGTTTTCTTGCAAAATATCATAATTTCTAAATATTTTAGACATGTTTTTTGGCCTAGTTTCTATCGGTAAAACTCAGACGAACATGCATTCTGGCTGAAATATAATAGTCTACTATATGGTTTTTATCCTTTTATTGGTACATCCAAATGATCTAAAATTTTAATTGTAACTTGAAAAATACACTTAAGATATCAGGTTAACTTTTCATAATTTTGGATGATGTTCAACTGATCTAGGGAGTGGATGTGTCAACCAAGTTTCATATCACTGACAAATCAGTTGACCAACCAGTCTAAATAGATAAAAAATGTAATGAAGGGCTTGTTTACAATTGAAACAAGCACCTCAATTGATCTATATCATCATCCTAACACCCTAGTAACTCTCCAAATCCTTGGTTCTTGTCCAATAAATGAATTTTGAGAGAGGGAGAGGAGAGCTAGGGTTTTGAGAGGAGAAAATGGTGGAATTGATGATCTAGGGTTTCACCTTCCTAGAAATGATGAAATCAAGTAAATTGGTCCTCTTTCGATACCGTTTCTTGGTTATTCTTCTCTAAAATGTATAGATTTGTCCCTCCCCTATTTTTAACCAAAGATATAGCAAATTAACATTTTTTTATCTTTCTCTCTCTCCTATTCTCCATTTCTAGGGTTTCTAAGATGAGAGGATGAAGAAACAAATTCAATTGCTAGAACCTTGATGGAATTCTAGAAATTCATATTTTGTGGGACATTTTTTATGGTTCTTGAAACCTGAGGTGAGTGCTTATCTCCCTCTTAAGATTTGTAATTAAGAGGAAATCCTGATTCTATCTACCTAAACTAATCAAAATTCTTTTTTGAATTTTATGCAATTGGATAACCAATTGGGATGATTTTTAGGGAATCATATTCTGCTGATTTGGATTCTTCTCATTGATTTATATTTAATTAGTTCTTAATCTATTGATTCAATTTACATGTAAATTCTTATGGATAGAGAATTGTATGGTTTACACCAAGTTTGCTTAAAAAGCATCCCAATGGGTGATTTGCATGGAAATTTAGTTGACATGTATGTAGTCATGTTTGCACTCAATCAGCATGACTTGCTCAATTGAAATTTTGAATCCTTACTTCAATTGAATATGTTATGTAAATGAGGATCATCATACGAGAGTTTTATATGGAGGAAATCCATATCTAGGGTTAATGTTGAGGGATGAACACAAATGAGTCAATGAACCATTATATGTTAGTAAATGATTAATTGATTGTTTAGAATGGAAACTACGGTTTCCATGTGTCTTGAATAGACTCAATGAACCTTTGTACACCCTGATGAGATTACTAAATAATATGATTTTTATTATGTGTTGAACTAATATGAATTCTTAAAACCCTAGAAATATAGTATTAAAAAAAGTATGAGAGATAAAGCCACACTCGCATGTAATCATCTGAATGTGAAAAGGCATTCAATTGTATGCACTATTACTTTAATTGGAAGTGATAGGTCTTATTAAGATGATATAATCCTAATGTATATATTCTAATATAATTCATGCAATAATGAGTGAATCTCACATGAATGCAAGTCTTTTACAAACGTCATCAAATATGAATTGAGAAGATGACTAAAGAGTAAGAGGTAGTAAGAAGTAACCCTAATATGTTCTATTTTTCTAGAATGAGAGCAGTCTCATAAGGAATTGAATAATTTTTTATTAATTACCAAAATGTTGTTGGAAGATAAATGGCAAGGTACGCTCATCTAAATGTGAGAAATGGAATGGAAATTATGATAAGTTATGAATTGATTCAATTGAATGAATATGATTAAGTCTATAATTTATTTGTGATAATTACTTTAAGGTTGACCTAAGTTGAAGGAAATACACCACAACTAGACTTTGATGAATGTCAACGAGAGAGAATTACAACACAATAAGTGAATTAAGAATGATTGGTTCCAATGATATATTGAGCATGGAATGAAGAAAGTTAAGACTAACAAATCTGAAGTGAGGAGAAAACCAATTAGTTATCTTGAAGGATTTGAATAATTAACAATAACCCTAATACGATAATCTATGTGATAATACTGAATAATATTCTCTAAAATAAGGGATTAAAGAGTATACATAAGTATAGTCTAATTCAATTACAAGTTGAAGTTCAAGGATGAAATTTGATTCATAATAATGCATGTTTGGATTTATAATTGTCTACAGAACACTTGTATTCTAATAATGGTCTCATTTGTTGGATTTCAAATGAGAGTACATATGTGTTGGATGGTATCCCTAACTAAAAAATGGTAAGTAGTAATTGAAGATAATTAAGTGTGTAATGCATGTTAATACTTGAGATCTATTCATATCTATAGAATTTGGATGGAATAAGTATATGATGTATGATAAACTTATTTTGCATATGATGAATGACACAAGATGTCTTTATGCCTATATGGTTTCTAGTTCTAATACCTCTTTGAATATTTGATGAGTGTTATGATATGGATAGAACTGATTAGAAATATGTTGAGATTGGATTAACAAGCATTGATCACTTTTGTGAAATGCTTTGTAGGGTAAATGATAGATAATGAGATGATGTTTATGGATGATAGACCACAAATGATGATTGTTATGATATGATGTGGAAATGGAAATAATCATATATGCTAAAAATTTATAGATTGTTGTGCTTCTTATTTTAAAAATTGTATTTCTTGATAAGCCTAATCTGATTCATGTCTCTAGCTGAGTGAGAATATATACATATGATAAATGATGGTTTTAAATTTCTTTAAGATGAGTGAAAATGACTAGTAACAAGTGAAATGATGATATATCTAGTTAGGCGCCTGAAAACTATGAGTTTCCCCTGAGTGCCACACTAGAGATATGAAATGGATCTCCATGTAGTAATTAGAGTATTATGAGAAGGATTTCCAGAGTCTACATTGATACCTTGAAGATTAGACTACCAGGATTTAGGGTTGAGTCATCTAGTGTGATTCTACCCTAAATCATATGTTTCTCTAGTCATGTCCATGAGGAACAGACTCTTATGACATGTAAATTGTGAAACATGTAAAATATGATGACATGTTATATTCTGATATGTTGTTATATTTGTTTCTATCTCATGTACCTGAGATGCAGACATGATCCTCTTTAGACAACCTTGTGGTGAACCAGTGTCTATTGTTGTTGTCTTAGGGTGGTCGTCTAAACCCTAAGATAGTGGCGTTGAGTTGTTCACATGAGAATCAGGTGTGTTAACTTCCACTTGGTGATGTACAAGCCAAGTGGTTTTAGGGAAAATGCATAAAAGATGACAAGATGTGTATAATATGATTTGATTGTTTGTTGTATGTCGTTTAATGTTAGCTGATAGACCTGATGTTGTTGATTATCTTCCTTGATGTAGAAAGTAATTATTCTTTTATAAAGATAATATGTTTCCATATTATTATATGTCTAGTTTGGAATTTGATCTTTATGTGTTGAAAAGTGGTTGACGTTGGGATTTAATATCCACTTTGAATATGAATTAAATTTACTTGTCATTTGAATAGTCCTATTTGGTAGACATGTTGTAACAACCTCACTTTTCTGCAACCCCTAGTTAAGGAAGGTGAAAATGATGAGAGCCATTACCTAAATTTTCCCCAAGATCCATATTTATCTAATAATAAATAATAGCAAATAAGTTGAATTAATTCAAATATATTGTTTAAAATATGTTATACTAAAACTTACATAATTGTCCATCATCAAAATCCTACATATGAGAAGAAGTATCTAGATAATCCTCCTTACGAATTAACTTTAATATCTTCAAGTTATTTCATGTGTCCATCATATCTTGAATTTACCTTATCTAGCATGTACCTAAAATGCCACAAAACCAAAAAAGCTAAGGAATCAACATAACAAGTTAACTGTGTATATGGGGTGCATGCAAAAGTGTGCAAGTATATAACAACATATATTCCATAAATTACTTCCGAATCAGAATTGGTAGTTTATTCACATAATCTTGCTTTACGTGATACTCATAGTGGCATTATAATTGAATAGAATGTAAATAAAGATCTAACCATTTAGTTGTTCAATCCTCAAGAAACACTCTACAAACACCCGCAAACTAATGCAGGTAGTCATAAGCATAATCACATACCATTGGTAGAACCATGCACATCTTGCAGTCATTAACCATATTATCCAATCAAGGAAGAAAAACAAGAAATAAAATTTAATTTGCATGTATATAAATCCTAGAGTGTCACCAATCACATTCAAAACACTAATCATGACTTAGTCTAGGGTTTAGGTTTCCTTGTATCCTAATTCCCATTTTCATTGATTTAATAACTCAAGAGTCTTAATCCAACCTAAGTGTAATCATGATTACCGAATCTAACATGTTATTGCATCACGTACACTTATATCATATTATGTGCCTTAAGGTCATAGCAAGTTACATAATTGGTGTTCACATGTTGATTATTATTGGTCTAGAAACCATGATTACTCACCATCCTTATCATCATAATCTTAGATATCATTGTAGTCAACTATATCAATTTATATGGAAAAGTAAACATTTTTAATACACTTGATGAATGCATATTCATCTTAGTTTTAGTCGCCATTTTTGGCCCAGTTTTGCACTGAAAGCTCTCCTATACCCCCTGAATCTACTCATATATAATTTTCCTCAATTTTAGATGATTATTTAGAGTTTTGATCAAATCCATTCGTCTCCATTATAGGATAAAGCATCACACTAAGAGCACCAATGTAGGAGACGGTGGTCCTGCTTATCAAAAAAAATCCTCATTAGTTAGAGGATTCATTGACGCAGGCCCATCAACCATTAGCAATAGATCCCCCCTCCCCCGAGTGTGTGTGTGCGCGCGCACGGGGGGGGGGGGGGGGGGGGGGGTGGTGGGTGGGTTTGTTCCATGATGTCGCGACCAAGGCCAAGACAATGTCACGATCGCAACCAAGAAGACAATGCCATGACCGGCACACCAGTAGGACCACGACATACCAGCGCGATCGTGGCACAACCATCTCGACCGTTGCAAAACCCCACAACCGTGACTAGGGCACCTTGGCATGGTTGGGTGCATATCGGCACGGTCATGCCGAGGAGTACTGTGACCACTACTGAAGGTCATGACCGTGGCATCTAAGTCAGTCCTCTCCAGATCTACACCTATAAATAGACGACCCCCTCCTTCATTTGAGGCATCTCTTCCACTCCATGACGCTGAGAGGCTATCGCTCTGTGCCAAGCCAAGGAAGATGATCAACCACCGCCAAATACTACCTTTGTGGTGTCCTTGCTACTCCACCATCTCCACTCCATCCAAATCTATCTCCTAGCCATGAAAGTGGTGGAATTTCAGATCTGCAGCACCCTCTGCCATCAACCATCTACCGCTCCATCTTCGGTTAGCAAGAGCATGAAAAGAGAAGGAAGAAGGAGAGAGAATATCATCCTCATCTGTTTTGGTGTTCTTCCCCTCCTCATCTAGATCTACCCCACCATTATGTAGAAGACTGTTTCTCCACTGAGATGTGACCATCTTCTTTACCATGACCATGGTAGAATCTTCCCTCTATCTTATTCTTTTTTTCCTATCATGAGGAGTGAATAGTCCACTTCGCTTGGGTGCGGGGACTAGCCCCGCTGCCCATGCTTACATGTTCATCTTTTAACATTCCATGGCTTGTATATAACTTTCCATTTTGTTGTAAATCATTAATGCATGCTTTGTGGATTGATCATCTGCCTTGCATGATCTATTATATTCCTTTGTTATGAGAACTTCAATACTTAGGATTTGAATATCAGTTAACATGGTTGATGTCCAGATGAGAACTTCAGAAGGGATATGTCTAAAGTAGTAAGTGTATGATCAGTGGGTAATGAGACATCGAGCCTACGGAGATGCTTATGCAAACCCTATTTCCTAACGGATGGTTTCTCTTACTCCATTTGGATAGTTGTATCTTACCTGGATGTGTTTTGGATGTGTTTGCATGTGTAGTGGTGGTGAAACCCAGTTCCACCCCAGTGAATCCCATCATTAATCTAAACTCAATTTTAAACCCGCTCTTTTACTTTCCATGCAATTAGTTTAACTAAAACCCAAATCAAATCTTTGTTCTAAATATTAGTCATAGTTGTTCCATATTCGACTAGCAAGATTCTTAAAAATGTTGTCCCTTGGGATTCGATCCTTAACTATACTGTGATAAGACCCATCCTCTTGTGGGTGGTACAATTGTACAAGGTTTTGGTAAAAACCTAGGGATTTCAGTCTTAGGTGGATTTGTTAGTGCAGTAAAAGATACGTCAACACCCAACAAGTTAATTATCCAATCTAATATTTCCATGTATTAATATTACTTAATCATGCATATCCCTACTTTTGGAATTAGGATCAGATCCAGGTCATGATACTATTTTATTTGTATTATAATTGTTCTCTCGATCAATTTGATATATATTTCTGCTATATTTGGGTAATCCTAGAAATTTCCATGATTTAAACAATATAAACATCTATACCTCAAACAAGGGGTGATGTAGTGAATCATTCCATGTAGACTCAGAAGGAAAGCGATGAGGGAAAAAGTACTTCAGGATATGATGGACTTATATTTTATTATGGAAAGCCCCATGTTATGGGATATAATGAGACTGTCATGGATGAGGAAAAGCAGTGTCATGATGAGGGGAGAAAGAGATCTGCTACCACACTGTTGTGGAAGGATGCATGTCAAGGAAGGAGGGGATTGTGGTAGTCCATCTTATCTATGTAGCACTTCATATATGGAACAAGGGTTGGAGATCAATGGGTGTAGTTCCATAAAAGTTTCCTTATACAATTGGCAAGGCATCATGCTAGGAAAGTATTATCTATATTCATCCCTCCAGTCCTTATAATAACAATCTCCTATCTTTTACTCTATAGACCCAAAAGTCATATAAAGGAAACTATCCCTCATACCATTATTTTGGAAAAGCTCTGTTCATATTATTACTTTCCATTTGGAAAAGGAAAACTTCTTCATTATTCCCTTACTTATTCCCATGTATATCTAAAACTTGGTTTTCAAGGCAAAACAAGATGATTACCAAATAAATCACCTATATATTAGTAGTATCTATCACATAAAATTATATTGGGTATTTATCATAAGCACAAAATACTTATTTTCCTATTTGGTATCCCATGGAGCCCTTTGTAAACCTTGTTTGTGGAAATTAAGTAATTCATATCTCTCTCATATTTACTTTGGTTGGTCCCAAAACTGGATACTTTCTTTATAATCCTATCATATTGTATTGTAATAAATTTGGATTCAAAAGAATATATTTAAATAATTGTTTATCTTTCATTAAATAAGGGAAACAACATTTAATTATGGTAAGCAAGTCCCTCTTCCTTCCCGATTTTCCATAGGCTACTAGGAGTATCTTTTTGTTATGAAATTTGGAAGGAAACTCATTGATATCTTTCAAAACTTACATTTATTTATTATGATTTATTGGGATAACTTTCGCAAGAAAACATACCCTTTATGTATTTCCTTAAAACAATTACCAGTATCACACGAAAATTCCTTTTTCTCTCAAATTCTAGAATAATATTATATTCTTTGTCTTTTTTTGCGTTCCAAAAACCAGACCAAATTATCCTTATTTGATGCCTCAAACTTGTGTTGCAAGACATTATTAGTGAATTGTTTTCATCAATTATCTAATTTTCAAATTATCTTAGAATATTTTAGAACCTTGTATTAATCTACAATTCCATTTTCTAATAGATCATAAAGTCATTATTCTGTATTTATTCGTGAAATATCTTATTTCTTAATTTTGTGTCCCAAGCATCTATTTGCAAAGAAAATAGTCTCATAGGCCCCACTTGGGCCATGGGTTGCACACATGCCACAAAGATGATTTTATTATTTAATCGATAATAATTTAGGGATATATTTATCAAACAAAGTCTTATATATTTTAAATTTACTAAAATATGAGGATATAACACAAGTCTTATGTGTACTTCAGCTTTAGTACTATCAGATGTGCTCCTGGTCTGCCGGTGGGGTATCACAAAGATGATGTTGTTGTTATGTCTTGATTCTAATTGCTTAGATATCGAATTATTACTCGTACTAAAGGATTTTCATCCCAAAGTAAGTAACATATTTTGACTTATTCATACAAATTTTGTTTAAGATCTTTTACAAATTGGAATTGGCCTAAGTGAATGATGTATCTTGTTGATTGTATTATTGTCATAAAATGGATGTGCAAAATCCTACAACTATCTATTAGACTTAGCAATATCTATATATTTCTTTGAAGTTCATTATACTTAATTTGATATTGATGCATGTACTCATCTTGAGTGGGAGGTATCCACTCATTGGGGCTCTATATGAATCTTGTGAGGTTGTTTCAAAAAATTTTAGGTATAATGCTATCCAGCGGAGATGTCATGAAAAACAATATGTAAATTGAAGAATAATTTAGATGGATTAGAATGTCCTTATAGTCTCTCTTTCCTGGCATGTGTAGTGTATTGAATCTATTGTTTCAAGTACATGTAATCGATGTACCTGAACTGCATATGAGTACAAGATTTTTATTCTAGTTTACTGGAGTTAAATAAGATTTGTTAAAATGAGACATTATTTACGAGGTTTTATGAAGAAAAGGAAAATTTTACCAATGTTTTTTTTTTATTGTGTTACTTGTGTTTGTCGATAATGAAGTGTTTTTTTGCTTAATTAGGGATTAGATTTAGGATTTATCTCTAATGATTGTGATTTGTGTTGATAAAAAAAGAAGTCCCAACACCCATCTTTAGTTTTTAGTCATTCAAGTGACTAGAGTATGATTCCTCTAGCACAACTATTTCCATATTCTATAAGGACTGCATATTAGTAATCATAACTACTTTGATATCCATGTCATATTATAATTGCTTTGGTATACATATATAATTGTAACTTCTCTGATATGCATGCATGCTTGTAATTGGCCTGGTTTTCATAGATTTTTGTAACTGCTCATAATCATTAACTTAAATGTCTTGAATATGCCAGCCAAATTCAAAAAACTAAACCTCCGCCAGTAGTCACAGCTTGTAGCAACCCCTACGGAACTTGAGATGTGGAAAATCGTTAAAGATGCAGACCCCTACAAGGAAGCGGGGCCAGATGGAACAGACAATCTCTTTTTCAAAAGGTATTGGAAAATTATCAGAACTTATATTATCAGGACCATCCGTGACTTACTGAATGGACAACCCATTGATGATCAACTTGCTAACTCCAGCATTGTTTTCATTCCTAAATGCAGAAATCCAATGAACTATAATCAGCTGCGCCCAATTACGTTGAACAATACCGTTATGAAACTGGCATCCAAAATAGTAGTCGAGCGAGTTCAACATTACCTCCCAACCTGGATCTCAAATGCACAAACCAATTTTGTACCTGGAAGGAACATATCAGATAACATCATCGTTGTCCAGGAAATCATTCATAATATGAGAAGAAACTCCAGTGCACCCTACATGGTGATCAAGATTGATCTCTCAAAAGCTTACGATAGGCTATCCTGGGATTTTATAGAGGATACCTTAAAACATCTGGATTGGCCCAGAAATATTCACAAGTACATCATAAACTCCCTCCATGCAGGACATACCAACATCATTTTGAATGGTGAAACCCTACCTCCATTCAAAGCTTCTAGAGGCCTCAAGCAGGGAGACCCCTATCCCCGTACTTGTTCATCCTCTATATGGAAAGACTTACTCAACTCATAAATAATTCTATTGATAAACGTAGATGGAAACCAGTCAAGATGTCCCAAAAGGGCCCGACTATCTCACACATTATCTTCGCTGATGACATTGTCATATTTTCTCATGCTTCTCTAGAGAAAATGGAGAATATTAATAGATGTTTCCAATTGTTCGAATCGGCCTCAGGTTAGAAAATCTCTATTGAAAAATCAAAGATCTTTTTTTCCAGGTCTATAAGCAGAGCTACTCGCTCACAAATATGCTTAGCCAGTGGCATAGCTGAAACAACCGATTTGGGGAGATACCTAGGTGTACCTCTTCTACATAAAAGGGTCAACAAGGAGACGTATGCTTTTCTAACCAACAATATCACTTCAAAGATCAATGGTTGGGCGGAAAAGAGGCTATCACTAGCAGGAAGGATATGCTTAACAAAAGCCATGCTCACATCCATGCCAACCTACACTATGCAGATAGCAAAGCTTCCTATAACAGTGTGCAAAAAGATAGACAAAACCGTTTGCAATTTCATCTGGAGAAGAGGACACAAAGAGAAATCCATGTCTTTAGTAGCACGGCGTAAAGTAACCATGAGTATGGAGAAGGGAGGGCTGGGAATCAAATCCATGGAAACTTGGGACACAACAATCCTATGGAAGAACATGTGGAATTTTCTTAATGCAAAACCTTCAATTTGGAGGGAGGGCCTGCTGAACAAATACAAGAACTATTGAGAAGGGAAAGGTTGTAGATCAACTCCTTTTTGGAAGGATATTTATGCATGGAAAGAGTTCATCATTTCGAACTGTACCAGAGCTATAGGTAACGGATTGGACACCTCAGTCTGGTGTGATACTTGGGTGCCAGGTATGGGAAAGCTCGAGCATATCTATACAAAGCCTATACCTGAGGAGATTAAAGATTTGAAAGTATCGAGTCTTACCAATCTGGACAACACTTGGGATACAAATTTCTTCACTGAATACTTACCTACTGAGTGCGCAAAGAATATTAGCAAGCTACCTATCCCTCAAGGCAGAAAGGACGATGACAAATGGATCTAGAAACATGACCCCATGGGAAAATTCTCAACTAGTAATGTGTATGATTTAATCCAATTAGAGTATGTTGATCAACCAGACAATATATGGACTAAAATATGGAACATCCAAGCTCCCCCTAAAATCCGCACTTTCCTATGGCTTGTGGCACATGAAGCTATCATGACCAATGTTAGGAGGAAACAACGCACCTTTCAGATTCTGCAATATGTCCAAGATGCGAGAGCAATGAAGAGTCCACTATGCATTCCCTCAGAGATTGCCCGCACGCAGTTGAAGTATGGAATGGGTTGAATATCCAAAACATTCCCTTACCAGGAACCGATATAGACATTAAAACATGGATACTCTCAACTCTGAAGGAAGATAAGAACATCCAATGCACCTTTGCAGTCACCTGTTGGAAAATTTGGACAGCCAGAAACTCAGTGGTCTTTAACAACATTAATATCCCACCATGTCGGCAAACCTTACAAATAATCTATCTACAGAATCACATAGCTCAGGCCTGGAATAGCACAATACAATCACACAAATCAGAGGTGGATCTGGACCAGGTGATCCAAGTAAATGAAGAGGGAAAGACTTTATGGTTGGCTGATGCTTCTGTGTACGGGAGGGAGGCAGCAATAGCAACGGTTGCCATAGATAGTAATGGTCAATGGTTGGGAGGATGTGCAAGGAGAATTAGAGTTCAATCTATAGTAGAAGCTGAAGTTTGAGCACTACATCTAGCTGCTCAAGCATGTAAGCTGAATCACAAATCCAAAGTTCTTCTGGTTTCAGATAGCGCACAAGCAATCCAAGCGCTCAAAGAAGGAGCCGACAATGCACCGACCATTAGCTCTTGGGTACTAGATACCCAAGATTTACTTGTTGACATAGAGGACAATACTGTTATGAAGATCTATCGTGAGAAACTACACCTGGTGGATGGGCTTTCCAGACACCATTTCAAAACCTACCAAGATGATCGACTATATTCTGATCCTCCCCTCGACCTTGTGGGTCAACCTATCCCCTTCTTCTCCTGTAATGGTAGGAGTCCTACCAAATTTAAATTTCCAGTAGGTACACCTTGTAATATCTAGTTATTCCCTATAAGAGGAGAGCGGGTTGAATAAGATTGTCTCCTGGCTTAATTAAAAAAAATGTCTTGAATAACTCAGATATGCGTTATGTGATTCAATACTTAAATTCCATCGTGGGAGATTTGATTAGGGCCCAATACGTAAGAAATTAGGATCTTTACAACAATTATGAGAAAGTCATGACTGTCTTCATCCCCAAAATCCACCAACAAAATGTAGTTTTTACATGTTTTCTCCATTTTCATTAATAAAAATAAATTGTCATTTAGATTCTAGATTTATAAAAGACAACAATACTGACTTTTTGTGCGACATGGGAATGATAACACATTTCCATGCCATAATAAGATAATTGAATCTTGAATCTGGCTAAGTTTTCTACTTTATCTTCCTACATGTGGGAGTCAACATTGGTATTTTTGCATTTTCTCACTAATTTAAATATTTTTTCTCTATTTCCCCTCATTTTATGCATAAAATGTGGTGGCTGATCCAAGTTTTATTTGTTTTACCTTTATCTAGGACTTTTATGCGACCGTCATATTAGTTTTTGAACCTCACTAGTGGGTAAAATAGTTATAGTAAATTGTGTTGTAATGTACGTATTCTCAAAAAGTCTCTGATTTCTCTCTAGGTAGATCACTACATATAAAGATTGATAACTTGTTGTAAATGTCCATTTTGGTTACATATGAAATGTTGATAGAGAGGGTATGAATTTGAGTATTTTAGTTTGTGTAAAGAAGCAAACGATCAAGTGAAAAAGGTACATGGTGTCTCCTTGAGGTTACTCCAGCATAGAATGTAAGGAAAAATACCATATATTGATATTTTGTGAAAGTTTTGGCCAATAATAGGTTTTTTGAGAAAAGGTTCCATATAAATAGTATTCATATTTTCTCAATACTAGAAAGGTTTGCTAAAGGGTGTAGAATACCCATGGAAGGTAAGAACTTTGTAAGTCTCACGAATGGAGGAGCACCAATCCCCAAGTGAGGGATGGTCTGTTGTATTGGGTGTTAATATAGTTAATAAGAGTATTACATAAAGAGGGGGATGATTGGCTCTATAGAATCTATGTAAGGGGTTTTATTGCTTGTTGAGGAGAAAACATGAGGCATCATGGAGGGAAATGTTAGGTTTCAGGACAATAGTGTTGCTTTTACGTGACATGAGATTGTTTTTATCAAACTAAAGGTTGAATAAGAAGGATTATGGATTAAAAATGTATAGGTTACAAAATAGGGATTTCAAATAATGAGCCTTACTGGAAAAGTATTACAAATCCAATGAGAATTTGTTTAAAGGAATATCTTTCTAGAGGGGACGTTTACGGTTAAATTTAGAAGGTATTATTTTACACCATGTGACATCAAGCTTAAGGAAAAAAATGTTGAAGTTTTTAATAGAAAAACATGAAGACGTGGTCTTTAGATTTTTAATGCCCCAACCACCTTTAGATTTTGGGGGACATAAAATTTTATAAGATATCAGATGAATTTTTTTAAAGTTCCAAAGAAAATCCATGTAATGTTTGTCTAAAGTCTTAATGGTTTCTATATAATAGGAATGTAGCTGATGTAATAGGTAGGTATATAAGAAAGAATAGGATTAACTAGAGTTAGTCTACTAGCTAGGGAGAAAAATGAGATAAATTAACATGTGAGATTTGTTTTGATCTTATTAAGAATGGGGTTCCAAACATAAGAGAATAAAACTTTATTACTTAAAGGTGGACTCAGGTATTCCTTTGGGGAAGGCTTCGTATAGCAATTAAGGATGTCGACATTGGATTATAGGTTTGAACATGTGGTGTGAAAACTAAGAAGGGAAGATTTATTGTAGTTTGTCTTTAGACCTAAGATGAGTTGAAAAATGAATAGAAACCTTTTAATGTATATGATGTTTTTTGGGGAAGGTTTTGTGAAGTGAAATATGTCCTCAACAAACAAAGTATACATGTCTAGGTTGATGGAGTTGATGTCAATGGGGTCCAGAAGACCTAAGGAGGTTCCAAATAGATCATGTGGCTAAGATATTATGCTGCAAGGATAAAGAGAAGAGGTGTGAGAGAGTTACCCTGTGTAAGGCTATTAGAACTGCAGAAGAAACCAAAAGGGGAGTTGTTGATGAGGACCAATAATGATGTAGAAGATACACATGATTTAATTCAAACAATCTTGGTATTGCAAAAACCATGTGCCTCGAGGATATGCTAGAGAAAAGGGACATTTGATGTGATCATAGGTTTTCTCAGTATCTTTTTTAAGGGTTAAAAGAAGGAGATAGTTAGACAAACAATGAGGAATAATTCCATTTTTAGTAAGATAAGAATCTTGTACGTGTCAAACTTTAACAAAAGTAAATTGCATTTTTTTTATAGTATGTCTAAGTTTATGTGAGTTAAATTTGAAAAATCTCATGGTGCTAGCTGATTTCCACACACTATGAAGAATATAAAAACTTCAGTTCATTGACTCAACATGGAGCCTATGGATGAGGAATAGATATGGATCAAACCTCAATCATAATAATATATGGGGTTTCTCAATTCTCTGGAGAAGAATGTCAAAGCTACGACCCAAGTTTCTTCACACTAATGATAGGGAACTTTGGGAAATCTACAGACAGAAGCAAGCAGTTGACATCTAGTTCAAGAACATATGGTCCTCTTTACACCATCTGACATGGAGCTTAACTACTTTTGAGCCATGAAGAACATGCTTCCCACTATAGATAAAGTCAACAGATGGAACCCTCATGTTGATACATCCTGCTGCTTTTTCTTTGCTACTGTTGAATCGGCCAACCATCTTTTCTCTGGATGCTCTAACTGGAAGTATATCTGGGGTCACACCCAAATAAAACTCAACATTAGGAAATCATACCACCTTCAGACCAACCTTGGTGAACCAGGTAAGGGAGGACAAGCTTATGACATTATGCTTATGTGGGCTACTACTGCCTATGTTCAATATATTTGGAGAGAACAGAACCAGCGGAAGCATGGCATTCAAGTTGTTGATTCATTCAACTTATTCATGGTCATAGAGAGGGCCTAAAGTTCCTTTTAACTTGCATAGAAATAAACTTGTTAATCTTCCATACATTATATGTAGGAATTGGAATTTTGTATGAATTCAACTTCTAGATCCCTTGTTGTGAAGTTTTCACTTTCTATTCTTGTAAGTTAGCTTCTTGTCTCGTGAGAAGCTTGTAACTGTTGCCTCTCTTTTGAGGGTTGTAATATACTTACCTAGATTTTCCAACAACAAAAAAGTCTAAGCTTATGTGTAAATCTAGCGCTAAGAATCGTAGAAATGATTTTCTAGTTGCAATTGAGTAAACTAATTGGTCGATATTCTAAGATGAGGTTGAGATTGTTGACTTTGGGAATAAGGGCTAAATGTGGCATTTAGTCTTTTAATAAGAGATACCTCTATTAGGGGTGTGTTGAGATTGCCAAACATGCATTTATAGAGATGTTTAAATATGCCCCAATTTGCATAATTAAATGAGGTTGAGAAGCCATTAGAATCCAATTCTTTGTCTGGATTAATATTTATGAGAGCTCCATGTTTCTCCGCACGTGTGAAAGTAGTAGTAAGAGAGCAAGATATAAAAATCTCACGGTTTTAGGAAATAGATTGGCTAGTGGAAAAAGAAAGGTGTTGTTGAGTTGTATATTGGTTTAGAAGGGTGCAAAAATATCAAAACTGTGATTCGTGATATCAGATTTATGATGGGTATATGAATTCTCTATGATGAGAGTATGAGAAATCAGTGTTTCTATCAACCTCTTCACATCATTTAATCTTGTTACAAAGTCATCTACTACTGCAACTATATAAAGAGGGAGCAATAGTTCTAAGTGGAATTGCCTGCTTGGTGAAAAACCACTAGAGGGGGGTGAATAGGGTTTTATGGATGTTTTAATAATGATTTATCCAAAGCAAGCAACCACAAAAATATTGGACAAGGGGACAAGGATTTAGAGTGGTTCCAACCTTAGCAAATACTAAGGTAGTCAATCCACTACTCGGTTGCTTACTCAACCGGGATTTTGAAAGTATTTAATTTTATTACCTCGCAAGGATTTACATAAAATTACAACACTTTCAACACCCTTTGGACAGCCTTCACCTTGAAGTAGTCTCACCAACCTTGAAGCATCCTTCCTTGAAGTAACTTCAAGCTCCCCCTTGAAGTAGCCTTCCTCTTGAAGTAGCTTCCTGTTGAGACAGCCTTCTAGAAGTAGTCCAAAGATCTCCTTCTTCACCAAGAAGATCAAACTCTCTCCAATATGCAGCCTCCAACCCTAAGAGTAGCAAGGAGAGTACAAGCAATAAGAAAGAACAAGAAAGGAAATGGAAATTACAATTACCACTTGAAGCACAAGGCTTGATTTCCTATATCAAGCGTATTGATCTCCTAACTAATGAGTATGGAAGTGTAGGTTTAGTGGATAGGAGATACTAGCCTATAGGACACGAATTTGGAGCAAAGGAAATGAGTAGCAAGTACTAGTGTTGCTCAATTGCTCAAAACAGATTGCCAATTACAAGTGTGAAAGCTCAAGTATTGCACAAGTGTACCTTGGGTGTCCTATGGCTTGTTCTATTTATAGGAATGGCCTACGGATGCTTAAGGATGTTCTAAACACTTTCTAGGGGGTTCTTAGTGCTTAACTAGCCGTTAGGTAACCATTAGTTGCTTTAACAATGGCTAGTTAATTAACTCTGAAAAGTGCAGACAAAACTCATCTCGGTCGAAGAATTGTCGACCGAGAGTCCTTCTCGGTCGAGGACTTGTCGAGCGAGGGACTGTCTGGAGCAAGTGTATATAACGTTCTAATCCAACTCCCAACTACCTTGTCTGTTGTGTCTAACGACTACTTGGGTCATTCTCGGTCGAAGAGTTTGTCGACCGAGAGTGTCTCGGTCGAGAATTTTGTCGACCGAGATTAACCCTGTTTCAATGTTTTAAGCCAAGTACTAAGTGTGTGTATGAGTGTGCAGTTGTGACACTATTGTAGGGAATGACCTATCTAAGTGTTGTGATTGTCTAGGGAAGATCTAACACTTGATTTACATGATGTCTAAGTACTTGTACATTATATACTTATACAAGTTTTTACATTTGATTACATTCATGACTTAAAGTAATTTTAGCATATAGATCTTCTAATTTTTTGTCATCCACCTTATTCCTGCAACACTCAAGTAGCACATTAGATCCACAATAATGAAATGTTTGTCATCATCAAAACAAAGGGATTATAATAATGTCCAATTTAGCCAACAATCTCTCCCTTTTTGAAGATGACAAACATTTCCTAAATATAAAATAAGGAAATATAAATCATATGAGTTTCATACCTGAAGTTTACCTTTTGTAGCCATTCTTGTTTTGCAAGTGTGTGCTGGCGGAGATATTATGAAACTCATTTTATTTTATGTTTTTGATTTTATATTATTTCTCCCCCTTTGTCATTTTCAAAAGATATCCAAGATAATCATTTAGTATGACTTTTTATTTCTCCCCCTTAATTTTATGCTATGCTCCCCCTTAAAAAGATATCCAATTAAAAGCAAGGGATTAATGCAAACCAATTATTGTTAAATTTAGCCACAATTTATTTCTCAATCATTTGCAAAGGATGTTAAGCCTTGAAATGATATGAGATCCTTTTAAACTCATGATGGATACATTTATTGATTTCTCATCCAATTTACTAGGGATTTTAAGCCCTGAAAATGACATGAGAATCCCTTAAGCTCATGAATATATTTAATAGTTTCTCAACCATTTACAAGGGATGTTATGCCCTGAAATGATATGAGATTCTTTTAAGCTTATAGTAGAATGTATCTCTAATCAAATACACGGGATGTTAAGCCCTAATTTGTTTAGAGAATTCCATTCAGAGCAAGATATATGTCATATTCATGAATATTGTAGATTTCTTTGTTTTTATAACCAAAATTACTTTTAAGGATACTAAGGTCAAAGCAAACTTCAAAATGATGTTTTGTAAGCTTCTTAATCTTATAATCAAGATAGTTTGTGAGCTCCCCCTTAATCTTATAGTCAAGATAATTTAAGGATTCTAAGGTCACAATTAATATTAGATCATAGTAAATTGACCTTTTATGAGAGTTATGCACTAAAATTATGTTTTCAATATGATAAACACATTTTGAATCAAGATACTAAGAATAAGTGTAGTAATATGATGTACAAATAAGAATTTTGTCAAGCTTATTTTAGGTCGACCTTGACTACGACCATAGCGCCCCTTGGTCAAGCTTGATTTCAACCACGAGGCAATTTCTGCAGATTTCCAATTTGAACACTTATATGTGAAGTATAATTTCTGCAGATTTTTAATTTAAAATGCATTTGTGCCATGAATTTTTACTGTTTATGCAAAATGGCATCTTCATATGAGCTGAATCATAATGATCAAAGAAAAACAATATCCATTCATGGCTTGTATATATGGATCAAAGATTTATTTTAGGCAAACCAATGAAACATAATGATCATGGCACAATGATTATGATAGAACAGTAGAAGCATATCCAAAATACAAGATAGAAGCATGTAATTTCATGAAATACAATGATTATGACCATTTAAATTTTAATACACATGGTTCCTCCATAGATAGACCAGGAAATACTTAGGATAAACCATGTGGACTATGATAAAACAATAATTTCCTTGATTATACCAACATGGTTCATAATTTTCTGTTTTAAACCATGTAAAGGATAAACCAAAATAATCTCATTCATGATTCATAGATTTTCAAGTTTAAGACAAACCTTGTAAATAAACATGCTTAATAAACTTTTTCAATCAATGAATAATGTTTGTTCAAAATCAGTCTTCATATAACAATATGTTTAAGGATTTCATATTTATAATGTTATACCTTAATTCATGATGCAAAAAGATCAATATGTCTTGTTTCAAAGATGGTCTCCAAGATTTATTCTTGATTTGCATATTAAATCAATCAATAATAACAAATTGATAGCAAACTAGATTAATTTAAAATAGGTTCAGCAGAACTTGATTCGGTCGAACTGTTTGTCGACCGAATTTATCTCGGTCGACGTTTTTCTCGACCGAGAATGCTGTTGTTTGTACAGGTTTTATCAGATTTGTTGCAAACATCAAAACAGTAACCTGCTCGGTCGACTAATTCTCGACCGATAGTGTTCTCGTTCGAACAGTTTCTCGACCGAGAATGTTTCTGTACTGCTTTTCCAATAATTGTTTACAAGTAAATCATAGGTCATTTTCAATTCAATTATGCAATTTGAAAAGTCAGTTTAGTTGAGATTGAACATATGAATATCAAGGTAACATTTATATCAAATCTCAACTAATTATATTTAAATCTTTATGTTTTGAGGACCCTAATTAAGGCAAATTTTCAAAGATGTGTCTTTGTAGATGTATATTTTCAAGTTTGAAATTTTAATTACTTGAATCAATTTGTTATCTCATTATTTTAAGTTGAGATAGACATAGAGATATACAACTAAAGTCTTCGGTTATATCTCAACTTAATTTTGTTCATTTAGTTTGGGGGTTTTGGAACCCATACTAACTCAACATCCTTTTTCTTGTAAGGACATCATAAAGAATAATGTCCGAGACGCAAACAATAATGGCAACATATAGAATCAACCTCATATCTTTTTCTATGATTTTGTTCTAGATTGTTCTTGGGTACATGTGTATATTTGCCTCTAGGTACATACATAGATTGATTTTCTAGCATTTGTGTCTTTCTCCAACTAGGTTTTTGGTAAGATTTTCCTTTAGGATTATAACCCAGTCCTCTCCTTCCAATTAGATGATAAGAATCATTTAAAATTTTATCAAGGGTATCATTAATACTCAAACTACTAACTTTTTGTTGCAGCTTAACAATCTCATCCATTCTCTTATTGATGTCTAACTTTGCTTGATCTAGATTAGATAACAAAGAATCTCTTTCTTTCACAATAATATCATAATCTAGATGTGTACACAAAATAGGTTGTTTTTGAAGATCATTTACTTGAGTTTGCAAGTATAACTTTTCTAAGGAAAGAAGATTGCAATTTGCTTCTACAGATTTTAGCTGAATATCATTATCTTCAATAGCCATTTTGAGATCTTCATTTTCAGATGTGAGAGCAAGAAGTTTAGCATGTAACTCATCATTTTCTTTATTATATTTCTTCAATTTCTTCTTGCACTCAATATACTTACTATGTGTCTCTTCAAGACTTGCAATTAGCTCTTCTTTAGGTAAATAAAAAAGGCTTACATTTTCTTCTTCTTCTTCACTTATTGTAGGAATAAGGCATTCTTTATGCATATCTTCCTTCTTTGACCTCCATGGACAGCTAGGTGTAGTGTGCCTTGTTCCTAAGCACCAATTGCAACTTGTTGAAGATTAGTCCATGCTTTTGCTTTGCTTGCGGTTGTAGACACCACCACCCTTCATTCTTCAAGACTCGATTAGAGCTCCTTGAAGCCTGCTCTGATACCAATTGAAAAACCACTAGAGCGGGGGTGAATAGGGTTTTATGGATGTTTTAATAATAATTTATCCAAAGAAAGCAACCAAAAAAAATATTGGACAAGGGGACAAGGATTTAGAGAGGTTCCAACCTTAGAAAATATAAGGCAGTCAATCAACTACCCGGTTGCTTACCCAACTGAGATTTTGAAAGTATTTAATTTTATTACCTCGCAAGGATATTACATAAAATTACAACCCTTTCAACACCCTTTGGACAACCTTCACCTTGAAGTAGTCTCACCAACCTTGAAGCAGCCTTCCTTCAAGTAACTTCAAGCTCCCCCTTGAAGTAACCTTCCTCTTGAAGTAGCTTCCCATTGAGACAGCCTTCTAGAAGTAGTCCAAAGATCTCCTTCTTCACCAGGAAGATCAAACTCTCTCCAATCTGCAGCCTCCAACCCTAGGAGTAGCAAGGAGAGTACAAGCAATAAGAAAGAACAAGAAAGGAAATGGAAATTACAATTACCACTTGAAGCACAAGGCTTGATTTCCTATATCAAGCGTATTGGTCTCCTAACCAATGAGTATGGAAGTGTAGGTTTAGTGGATAGGAGATGCTAGCCTATAGGACACGAATTTGGAGCAAAGGAAATGAGTAACAAGTACTAGTGTTGCTCAATTGCTCAAAATAGATTGCCAATTGCAAGTATGAAAGCTCAAGTATTGCACAAGTGTACCTTGGGTGTCCTATGGCTTGTCCTATTTATAGGAATGGCCTATGGATGCTTAAGGATGTTCTAGACACTTTCTAGGGAGTTCTTAGTACTTAACTAGCTGTTAGGTAACCATTAGTTGCTTTAACAATGGCTAGTTAATTAACTCTGAAAAGTGCAGACAGAACTCATCTCAGTCGAAGAATTGTCGACCGAGAGTCCTTCTCGGTCGATGACTTGTGTACCGAGGGACTGTCTGGAGTAAGTGTATATAACGTTCTAATCCAACTCCCAACTACCTTGTCTGTTGTGTCTAACGACTACCTGGGTCATTCTCGGTCGAAGAGTTTGTCGACCGAGAGTGTCTCGGTCGAGAATTTTGTCGACCGAGATTAACCATGTTTCAATGTTTTAAGCCAAGTACTAAGTGTGTGTATGAGTGTGCAGTTATGACACTATTGTAGGGAATGACCTATCTAAGTGTTGTGATTGGCTAGGGAAGATCTAACGCTTGATTTACATGATGTCTAAGTACTTGTACAATTTATACTTGTACACGTTTTTACATTTGATTACATTCATGACTTAAAGTAATTTTAGCATATAGATCTTCCAATTTTTTGTCATCCACCTTATTCCTACAACACTCAAGTAGCACATTAGATCCACAAGAATGAAATGTTTGTCATCATCAAAACAAATGGATTATAATAATGTCCAATTTAGCCAACACTTGGTTATTGTAGAAGAAAAAAATATTTTTTCTCATTTCAGACATATCATAGCATAATTGGTATATTTGCTAATAAGGGATAATGTGGTTGCCAAATTCTTATGGTCCCAATGAAGGAACACAGTTCAAACCAAACGACAAGTATTTTTTTATTTATTATAGTAAATATGGTCATGAATATACAAATTAATACATATAGCCATAAAAAATAAAGGGATTAGAGGGTTGCCTCATCGTTTTGCACTATAATATATCAGAAATTATTCGGTAACATGCAACCAGCCTCACGCTCTGCTTACGCGCATCACTAGAGTTGCTTTCTAGGGAGAATCTGGTTTTGAAAGCTGACGTGGAGTGGCATGACAGGGTAATTTCAAGATAGTGAAGGGGCATAGTTAGTAGTGGATTGCTGGAGAGAAAAATTGATAAGAGGGAGAAAAAGAGGGCCAGAGGATGATGTGGCAGATCATTTATTGGGTGATAGGTGGGGGTTATGTAATGTGAGAGAAAATTGATTTGCTTATAACTTTTAACCGTGATGAATTTTTTTACAAAATAAACATCATTGGAATCCTTATAAAAAATACATTCCAACAAACCTAATGTCGATATACTTTTGAGAAGAAATTATATGAATATTGTAAGTGGAGGTGATGTGATGAGAGAGAAATTTGTTTTGTTAATAACTTTTAAGTCATGATAAAAAAATTTAACGAAATAAAAATTGTTAGATTTTTTATAAAAAAATAGATTCCAACAAGACTAGTTTTACTATGCTTTTGAAAATAATTATAGGAATCCTCATTTTCTCAGTAACTCAAGGAATAAATACAAAATAAAAGAGAGGAGGGAAGTGATGATGGGAGATCATAGAAGTGAGGAAAAAATGATAGGAAAGAGGAGAGAAGTGAGACAAGTAAATTAGTGTCTATTCAGCATCAGTAATTGAGTATTCAAGTAAATAGGTGTCAATGAATCATTTTTTAGCGTCAACTAACCATCTTTGGGTGTTGGTTAGCCATGTTTGGGCACACTTCTCCATTCACTGGGTGTCATTTCATGTGCAACTGGGCGATGATGCATTTCATTAAGATTTGGATGCCAACAAGTTATTTTGGGTGGCAATTACCCAGTTTTGGGTGCACTTACCCATTCACTGGGCGTAATTTCAGGTGTTATTGTGTGTTGTTTTAGTTCATTAAGTTTTGGGCATCATTAACTTATTTTGAGTGTCAATGAACCATTTTTTGGCGTCAATTAACCATCTTTGAGTGTCGATTAGCCATGTTTGTGTACACTCCCCCATTCAATGGGTGTTATTTCATGTGCTACTAGGTGTTGATTCGGTTCATTAGGATTTGGACACCAACAAGTTGCTTTGAGTGTCAATTACTCAATTTTGGGCGTACTTACCCATTCATTAGATGTCATTTCATGTGTTGCTTTGTGTTATTTTAATTCATTAAGTTTTGGACGTCATTAACTTGTTTTGAGTGTCGACGAACCATTTTTGGGCATTAATAACCATCTCTGAGTGTCGATTAGCCATGTTTTGGCGCACTTCTCCATTCATTGGGTGTCATTTCATGTGCTATTAGGTGTTGATTAAATTCCTTAAGATTTGGGAGCCAACAAGTTGTTTTGGGTGTCAATTACCCAGTTTTGGGTGCACTAACCCATTCATTGGGCATCATTTCATGTGTTATTGTGTGTTGTTTAAGTTCATTAAGTTTTGATCATCATTAACTTGTTTTGGGTGTTAACGAATCATTTTTTGCGTTAATTAACCATCTCTAGGTGTCGTTTAGCCATTTCTGGGCGCCATTAAGTTGTTGTCGAGTTTAAAGTACCCTTACACTATATTTAATGCATACAATCATATTTGGGTGTCATTAAGTTGTTCTTGGGTGTCAAATAAACTTATTTGGGTGTCATTATGTTGTTTTTAGTTGTCAATTACCTTAATCGTGATTTAACGCATACAAAATTTACTTAAGCACCTTTTTTTTACCTCTGGGCATCAATGAACCATCTATGGGCGTCAATAAACTATCTCTAGGTGTGAGTTAACCATTGGACGCTAATTTATTTGTAGATATCGTCAAATAATTATTTTTGGAATCCATTAAGGTGTGAAGTACTCTTACACTCTATTTAATGGGTACAACTATATTTGGGTGTCATTAAGTTGTTCTTGGGTGTCAAACAAAATTATTTAGATGGCATTACATTATTTATAGTTGTCAATTATCTTAGTTGTGATTCAACGTGTACAATATTCTTTTGGGTTCCATTTTTATACTTCTGGGTGTCAATGAACCCTTTATGGACGTCAAGAAACCATCTCTAGGTGTCAATAACCATCAGGTGCCAATTAATATTTGATTATCAATTTATTTTTCTCTCAACCTTAGTCATGTTTGAATGCACTTTCATAAAGAATCGAATATTATTATTTCATTAGAAAAATGAATCATGTTTTAAAAGTTATAAGCAAAATAAATTTATCTTTTGTATTTTTTCTTATTAATATATCAACATTAGTCTTGTTGGAATGCATATTTCGTAAAGAATCTAATCGATTTTATTTCATCAAAAATTTCATCACGGTTCAAAAGTTATAAACAAAACAAATTTATTTATCTATTACATAACATTCTTCAATCACCCAAATAGTGTTTGTCATGTCATCCTCTCAAATTAGTATTCCTCCAAATATTTTTTGTAGTCCAATTTAGGCAAGTTGTCACGTATCAGTTGATTGGTACAGAAAGAAAAGTGGATAGGAGAAGTTAGCAGTAGCCAAAGATGATTTTGTTGCCGATTTCTTCTGCGTGTGCGTTAGGCTGCGTGACATGCCAGAATTTTAGTCCACAATATACTATGCTCGATCATGGGATCCATAATATACTATGCTCCATCATGGAATGACTGTTGTGAGCCTCAACCTTATTCTGGCATATTTCACAACATTGCACGTTTGAAAGAAAATCATGTACGTGACAGTGTGCATAGTGTCAAGTGCACAACACGGAACTAAAAAAATGAGTTAAGATTTGGGCAAGCTCACGCCCTTCACGCACCCTTCACGCACGCCCAAACCAACCCCAAACCAGCCCCCAAACCGCCACCATGTGACAAATGGCGATTAGGTGGTTTTTTTGAAATTATGCCATAGGCAAATAAATTTGTTTCACTTATAACTTTTGAACCGTAATGAATTTTTTAATGAAACAAAAAATGTTCATTTCGTTACAAAAAATGCAACAGGCCTAATATGACATATTTTTAGAGAAAAAATACAAAAATGATATATATATAGGTTAATTGACAACCAACTATGGCGCTCATAAATAGTTATTGACACCCAAAAATGATTAGTTGACGCCTAAAATTGTTCATTGATACTCAGAAGTATAAAGATGACGCTCAAATAAGGTATTGACAACCAAAACAACTATTTAACCATTTTTTGACGCTATTTAGCCATTTTTGGATGCTACGGCGCCCATAAATGGTTATTGACACCCAAAAATAGTTAATTGACGCTCAAAATGATGCATTGACATCCAAAAGTATAAAGATGACACTAATAAGGTAATTGACGCTCAAAATGGTTCATTGACACCCAGAAGTTTAAAATGACGCCCAAATAAGACATTTTTAATGCTATGGCGTCCATAAATTGTTATTGACACCCAAAAATGGTTAATTGACGCCCAAAATGGTTCATTGACACCCAAAAGTATAAAGATGACACCCAAATAAGGTAATTAATGCCCAAAATGGTTCATTGACACCCATAAGTTTAAAATGACACCCCGAATAAGGTATTGACACCCAAAAATGGTTAATTAACGCTCAAAAGAGTTCATTAATTGACACCCAAAAGTATACAAATGTTCACAAATAGGGTTGTTTGATACCTAAGAATAATTTAATGGTGTCTAAATATGGTTGTACGCATCAAATAGGGTATAAGGGCACTTCACGCCCAATAATAACTTATTGGCGCCCATTAATGGCTAATGACACCCAAAGATGGTTAATTGACATCCAAAATCGTTCATTGGCACCTAGAATCACATATTCATATCATTTTTTTATTTTTTTGTTAAAAATATATCAATATTAGTCTTGTTAGAATGCATTTTTCATAATGAATCCAATAGTTTTTGTTTTATCAAAAAATTTATCACGGTCTAAAAATTATAAGCAAAATAAACTTATTTATTCATTATACAACCTCCACCAACTCATCCAATTAAAGTTTGTCACATCATCATCCGAAATCAGCTTTTTCCTCACTAAAACACCCCAGCCACCGCGCGTGATGCACTTGAGAGAGGGGTGCGCGTGACTCAAACATTTCCGAAAAAAATAAAAAATGATGTGTAGGGGCTGAAGTTGATTGGATAGTAAGAAAAGAAAGACGAACTGACATGGCGACAAGATTAGCTGTCAAATATCACCAGAATGTAAAGATGAACGAAAGAGAGGGTCATCGTCGTTTGGTGCCCTATAATTCACTTGCTTATCCGCCATGACCGTGGAGACTGTCATGTCCTTTTCTACCTTCACGGTCTCTTTCTCAATCGGTCCAAATTCGTCATAGATTTGGGATTTGCGTGAGCGCACTACATGAAAGTGATTTTGTCGTACAAGTTAAATCGTACGTCGGATTATTATCTGAACCGGGTGGTATAGTAAATGATAGCATGTTCATACGATGCCTGTATATAAACTATTTGGCCATATATTTATATTTAGCTGCGCGGGCCAACACGTAAACAGCATGTTTAGACGATGCCTGTAAACAAACTATTTGACCATATATTTATACTAGTAAATGCACGTGTTTCGCACATGACAAATATAAGTAAATTTATAATTTAAACAAAAGTCTATAAAGAAGTTCATTACAATACAAATTTTTACATGGCTTCAAAATCAAGAATTAAACCCCAAAGCCTTCATGAGAAATTGTACTTGTAGAATTTATAGAGTGATGTGATATGATATCATCATCTATCTTTGTGTGTTGGGTATTCTTGTTCCTCCAAGGTATGTGTAACCCCTCCCTAAAAGAAAAACAACACGAACATATTCACAACACAAAATTGATAGGTGGTGCATTGCAAAGTAAGTCAATAAAAAAATCTAGATGTTCAAGGCATCTCTATAAAGGAATCACCATTCTTCCTACATGCAGTGTTGGAAATTTCTTTGAACATGATTTTCATCAATGATCATAAAGAATTTCAAAATATTTTGTACATTATGAAGTATATAGAAACTTGACATGTAATAACTTATGAAAACCATGTGCCAAGTAATTGTAACAAGAACATCACTATCATGCTAAATACATTGATGAATTTTTTTATTGAATATGGTTCAATGTATTTTCCAAGATTTATGAGGTTTCATGGTGGAATGTGTCAAACTACATTGGTTGATGATTAGAGTATCACTACGAAAAATATGGTTTTTAACTACAAAAAAAAATTGAGCGAAAACCCAAAAATTTTGTAGCTAAAAGCTTTGGCTACATTTATCCTTACATTTAGAATATGAAGCTAATACCCGTGTAGCTTATTATTTAGGCTACATTTTTCAAAGTTGTAGTTAGTTATTCCTCTGGCTACAAATTCATATGTAACCCTAATTGTAGGTTAAAAAATTCCCTTACACATAAAAATGTAGTTTCCATTGTAGCTAAATATATGACTACAATTCAACTTGTAGCTAGAATAAGTAGGGAGAGATTACATTGGTTACAATTTGTATATGTAGTTCATGTATAGCAAAAATTAACACTTGCTACACATGTAATTATAGCTAGTGTGTAGTGAAAGACACCATGTACTAGACATACATATGTAATGAGAGACATTATGTATCCAGTCAGTCGCTTGTCAACATAAAGGGGTTTTCAAAACGAAAAAAGATGAATGTTAGTCAAGATCGAGTTGTACTTACAATGCCAACAATGATACTTTTATTTATATTTGAACAATGAGTACACATGGGGAGGACATTAACATGGCCCCTGTTGTACAATATGCATGGAAAAAAATGTGTATACAATATCTTCTTCTGACTACATCTATCCACTACAGACTCTATATGCCACATGATCACATGCATCTTCTTCTATCTTGATTTTTCTTTTGTATTAATTATGCCACTTGTATCGTCAACAAATATGATAACATTGATAAACTCATAAGAAGAGAAAGACTGCTATGGTATTGTTCTTCTTGATTGAAAATAGAGAACTTCTCTGTGCTCTGCTTCTGATTGGCCATTGGAAGCTCATGTAGTTGATATTGATATTCATGGAGATTCTTGAAAGACAAATCATTCTCATCAACAACTGACAGTTCCACCTGGTCCCCAAGTTTGAGGTTTCCATATATCTCAGCATATATTTTGTGAATCTGAGACTATATATTGGATAATTCCTTTGTCCTCTCTTCTTTTTACTATGGTAGTTGTTCCTGTACAAGAGATATGGAAGCCAGCTATAACTTAACCTATAGTAATACAATTGAACAAGTTAATCAAGATATTCATTTATACCTCTAAATTAGTCTGAGCACTGAACTCTTTCCTCCATTCAAGCCACATTTGTTTGGTATGATCACTTTAAACAGACATAGTGGTAGGCAAGTAAAGAAAATATAAAGAACAGGCACAAGCTTGCATTACTAACCAAGTTCAAATGGAAAGAAGGAGAAATGAAGCTCTCATCCCAAGTTCACTTTCGTCCAAGTTCACTAGGTTCAATCTTCTTGCAAACGCCAAGGCTAAATATGATATCATGTTCTGCCATCAGGTCTGATGCATTGAAAGCATACAAAAGTGTGAGGAAGAAAGAAAACAATTGATAAAAAGACAAGAACCCCAAGAGCTGCTTGCTCACCTATGGTTGTATGGGGAGGAATCTTCCAATACAACTGGGAAACACACCACATGTAGTAGAAGAATATAAATGACAAATCGATATTAATGGTCGTCTTGATTTTCCTACAATAAATTTGAATGGTTGGACCCTGTAGATTGAAAGAAAAATTTCAATTAAGCTCAGGTTGACTATTATTGGATCATAAAAAAAATAAAGACAAGCTCGAGAAACCCAATTCAAGCAAGAATTACCTTTGGGTGGAAAACTTAACACCTAGATGAAAAGTAAGAATGGTAGGAAATTCATGGAGCTTAATGCACTGAGTAGCATCTATACGCTGACCGAATGATTCACAGAAGTACTGATTATCCCCATTTTTCTTTTCTAAGCTAAGATATTGTGCTTTACTTTTAGATATGTTATTCAAACCATCACTATTTAACTCAATTACATATAATTCGTCCAGCATGGAAGATACATCCAACTCCGGTTAGCATGCTGAGCACCTTTAAAATTACCAAAAAGTGTTTTCGTCAAAACTGTCTTAAAGCATCACCTACGTATGAAAGCATAAACAAACTAGCTGGTGATTAATTGTGCTGGCATTCTGACTGACACAACACACTAGATATATAAAAATTAGGCAACAACAAGCATTATACATAGTGATGATGTGCTAACCTCAATGAGTTCATGGACGCATATGGGTTCAAGACCCCATCAGGCATTGGAGTTTTTATGCCATCATGAATTGGGGTTGATGATAAGAATGATTAAGAGTAGATCCATAAATACATACAACCTTTCATAACATATACCTGTGATAGTGTATAGAAAGAACACAATATATTTAGTATACCTCCAGGATCCCTTATCAGAGTTGTGGGGATATGTAGAATATCAATATAGAGAAGGATATGCATACAGAAATGACAAATATGCACACACATAAAAACATAATGCATTATAAGATGAAAACAAAATACAAACACAAAGAGAAGAAAGAATAGTCCATAAAATGGATAATTCCTACCCAACTATCTTCTATCCTGAAACAGAGTCTTTATTCTTGGAGCATTGGCATAAGTGAAACAAACTGCATGTACTTAGAAAATTTCAGACTATATAAATACTAGAAAATCAAGAGCAGGGAGTTGTAGTCAAATGTATTTATAGAGAATTCCCTAAGTGAAGTAAATACAAACAAGACAAAAGTGTATTAGTATAGCTATAACTAGTGGTTGATGACAATATACAAAGACTGAAAATTCAAGTTGATGTGCCGTGACAAGTGATGAAAACACCATTCATATATGAGAATAGATTCCATACATAGCCTGAAGAGTCATTGAGTAAGAATAGTACATGAGAATGGATTTACAGATTAAACCATGTCCATGGAGGAGATTCCATAGGATGGGACTGTCAATAAGATAAAATTCAAGAGAACCTTGTCATATGGATATATAAGGATGAAAAAATCATACTCTAGATCCAACATTCATATGGGTCTTTGGCAATAAGGAGTTGCACCCATTTATCATCTACCATAGGTTTCACAATTGGGCACTTGGGCAACCTGTTGATGATACAATTACATATTGCACCCCACAAGTAAGGTCGGGTAGGGGAGATGGTTGTTGATGTCCTCTTGAGTTCAGTTGGGTGAAGGGAAATACGGTGTTGCTTGCTTTTCAGATGGTACAGTGGGTTCGAGATTTGTTTTCAGAGACCACATAGGTCCAAATTTGGGTGTTTCTGCCCGTGTTCTATGGGGAGGTTGGAAAACACCTCAGGTTGAAGCCCACACCATTCTCATTTGCTTACAATCTACAATCATGTTAGGTTTCTAAAGGATAATTATTAAAAGTGATGCTCTCATATAGAATATATGTATCTAACTTGAAGTATTAAATCTAGAGATATGAAAGCACCAATAATAGCATGTCATGGAATAACTAAGACAAGCATACAATTAGGTCAAGTTAAGTAAGTATGAAGTTATCACAAACTAAAACAAATTGAATAAGAGACAACAATTTACTTACTTCCGTGTAAAATATCTAAACTGACAGATTATTAACGTTGGTTGGCTGACGTAGAGGCATTTGATTGTGATCCCTATATGTATCCTCATTACCATCATAATCTTTGTAATAATAGTACAAAAGAACTAACAATAAAGAATGTGATAGTTTGTTGGTCTAAACAATTGAGTCTATATAGTAAGAATGTTGTAATATATATCATTTTCTAGTTTGCCTTGCTTTGGAATGCCTTAATGTGAACAATCACAAATGACATTCCATAGAGGAACTGTCGAGGTGTATTACAAATAGCCATTGCAAGAAAACACACACCAAGCATACATGCTATAACTTTCTAATGGGGTTAAAAAAATTAAAATATGAGGTTTTGGGCAACAATAAATTAAGTGCTCTTGAGATTAATACACTGACGAGAATCCCTAACATGTTATCTAGTGTTTCCAAATTTCCTTATAGCTCAACTTTTAATATGTTTACACAGAAGGTTTAAATAGATATATAAACAGTAGCACGCAATGACAAAGTATCTTAGACTAGTCCCCCCCCATTCAGGCTAAAAAGAATTAGGTGAATTCTTAATTCCTATTAAGGTTCACATTCTTCTTCGTAATATGGGTCAAGTTTCCAAAATAACACAAAACAAGATAATTTAGAAGCATAATGGCACAACCTGGAATAAATAGAAGTAACAATCATGCAACAGTAAGGATGATGACATTGTGGGTCGATCGAGAAAGGTACAACTAGTTGTCCTAATAATTGACCAGGTGGTTAACATAAGCATGCATAACAGTTTATGAGAGATTGTAATGTTGATTCCCTAACATTGATCCATCTAAAGAACATTTAGACACGTTTTATATTATATAGATTAGTTCTTTCCATTAAAAATAACGAAACGCAAATCCAAGAAAGAAGAGGGAGAATGATGTAAAGGGAATATGAGAAGCAAGGGGTCGCATCATAGTATAATCAATGAATTAGCAAACTCACTTCTGTGCTAAAACTCGCCTTAACATGTCACCTTGAAATTCTAAATTTTGAATATATTTGATTTTTCTTAGAGATGATGTGGAATATTGGATCTCTTGGAAAGAGAGCGGCAAACAACATTGCTATTTGTTATAGTTTATTTTTTTAGTTAGAAGAGACATTAGTCTCCCCCTCCCTCAAATAGGTGCCAGAGCCCGGATGGCTCAAGGGTTGGTAAATACAATGCGCGACAGGGGGATTCGAACTCGGGTCCCTCAGGGAGGATAAGCCGGACCGAACCACCTGCGCTACATTGGCTAGATTATTCGTTATAGTATAGTAGTTGTACATCCAATATGTGAAAAACAAGTACTATTCTTTGTTACTGTAATTATCATCCAACCACGTCACAACTATATATTTTTTATTTCTTTGTAAGAAATATTTGTGTACATGCTTACTACATGACATACCAAATAGGAAAATTTTCCATCTACTATCATACGTTCTACATGTTATTTTTACTTGGAGTAAGTTGTTGAATTAGTGATTCCACAGTTCCATACTCTAATGAGTTAGTTATTTGTTGGTAGGGATCATATAAGACTATGTTCAGCCAATAATTTTTATGTAACATATCTTGTAGTATATTTTATTTTAGATATGACTCTTGAGGTTGTTATAAACTTTCTTAGCCATATGAAGAATCATTTATGTAGTAGTGAAGATTCAAAATCCATCCAGCTATTAGTAGATACTTATATGTCTAAAGTGATAACTCAAAAAGGAGTCTTTATCAAGAAAACTGCTGCAACAGAAGATGAATACAAATGTAATCAAATCCAAAGCATCCTACTCAACCATTGTACATATTTAATGAATCAGGTATTACCTTATGAGTTAGACCTGAGTTCGTGATTGATGGATATGTATGTTCCAAGCAGTGATTGGCATTGAAAAAATGTCTGATCTGAGTTTACTAATGTACAAAAGGTGAGTGTTCTCGGTCATTTGCTATCCGAACATGATTGAAATCACATAAAGCTTACGAGATCAATGAAAAGAATGCCATCACCATATTTAAACATAAATTCAGGTTCCATCTGTAAAATGCCAACAGTTCAGACTTTTCAAATTTGCAGCATAATAAATAGGAAAACGGTACATGTATGAAAATGAATATGCGGCTGAAGGACCAAACATTACCAGATGAGATCAATTAACATTGTTGCATAACTATTTGATAGATATAGGGGAGAAAATAAAATTAACCTAGAAAGTGGGTGTATCATGGGTTAGGTGATCCATTGCTGATTACAAGGTGGTCACTTGAATACAAGTCAAAATCCTCTGTGACAGCAAAGAAGTGTGAAATTAAAGACACGGCTAATGAGGAATTTGTTGGACTTCACATTCTGATCTTCCTAGGTGCGCTAATATTTGGGAGAATTGTCGGAGGTACAAGAACACCATGGATGGCTCGCAGCGGGCTAGAGGGAAACATGATGGCTGCACGGAGATGTCACCTTGTAATCTCGCACACGACTCTATAATGGCTACCATGGATTTATTCCAGACCTGATTCTGTCACCAAAGATGTTATATTTCATGTTGCATCAAAGTGAAAAAGGGGCACATCAGAAAGAAGGTTTCAGACGAATGGTTAACTCGGGAAGGAAGGGAACTACATAATGGGGTATGATGGGGTAGAAAAAGGAAATAGGAGGTTAAATCGAGGACAAACAAAGATTTAAGAAAAAAATGGAGCATCATGGCGGCTAGTGGAGAGATTGGGAGGATGCAGAGGTAGGAGTGGACATGGTTCCACGCAAGTAAAATAATTAAAAACAAGATGCGCGCTGATTGAAATAAACTCGTGCCTTGGGAAAAAAATTCAAAGTGACCATTGTTGGAAAAAGAACCGCCGTGCACATTTTGGGCCGAAAATAATTTAGAATTAGTGTATTTCTCCCTCACTATGTGTATAGTAATTAGCTATGTTTGTTTGGTTACACCTTACTGATTATAAAGAAAAATGAATTTTAACTACATACTAGGAAAATGTAATTAGGCTAACTATAACTAATTCCTATTTTTATCATAGTGTATATTAGTGGTAGTTGTGTCCTTGCATATCTTGGAATATTCTTCTTGTAGAACATATGGAAATGAAATGACAACCAACTCATTAAGTATTTCTTATCAGAATAACATGGGCATTAAATTGACATATTTCATAAGTTGGCCTATGAGTTAATGTATATGTGGAATTAAGTGAAGTGATATGTTTCGTTCGTTGATGTGGATTTCATAAATAAGCCTTTTGGGCTAAGATATCACATGTTATTTGGGTTAACTTTCTACTTTTAAATGTTTGGTCAAAATAGATATCATCTTTTCCACAAAGAGATAGATATCATATTATTCCTTATGACATAGGCATCCATCCATCAATGTTACATGTACTTCAAAGTTTATACATTATTCACAAGTGCATGAGAAAAAAAGAAATAGGATGAATATTAAATGCATCTTTTTAATAAATAGTAAATATTTATTCTTATTCTAATAAATTTGAATCAACTAAATTCATGGGCCATAAATTTATAACTTTATAGATAATACAAAACAATTAACATAAATATATGCTTCTTTGGGTAAATCTAATTTTTGTAATAGGATTAATATTTGATGGGTAATTATAATAATAGGATTAAAATTTGATTCAAAATTTCTTTTGAGTGGTCACTTGTGTGGAGTCAATAGTCAAAATGTAGAAGAATTAACTATTTCATCAATTTACATATTGAAAAGTCACAAGTAGTCACCCATATAGTAGATTGGATACTATACGAATAAGTATCACATCAACATATAGATATACATATATACCACCATTGTTTTCTTGAAATGAGACGCATCCTCCTTTTTTTAATTTTGTAGAATATAATAACATCTCTTCACCATGTATATTACTTAGCAATGATTTTGCAACACATGGAACGTCACAAGTAACCACCCGAAGATATAGAAAACAAATAACATTTGAGTAAGTACTACTAAAAATTATGAAACTTTAATTTAAAAATAATCATATTATATTTACTATGTAAAATGAAAATCATGTTTTTAAATTATTTAATAATGGATAATTTCAACGATGAAGATTTTGAATGGCATTGTGGTTGGTATTTTCTATAAAGATTCCATGATAAATATGATGTTTTCTCCTATCCAACAATAATTCAAGACTTATAGAATGAAACAAGCACTTAAGGAAATTATTAGACTTTAATATTAATATTAAAGAAGAAACTAAGGATGAAGAAAAAGAAACAATATAATTAATCCTAACAAATGACCGAGGTAATCTTTTATAGAAAATTTGTTTTCCAAAGGAAAAATGTAGATGCACTACATTACTTCATTAAAAAAAACTTGACCCTTAAACTGGAAAAAATGAGGACATACAGAACAAGGAGGACTCAACCTCTTTACTAAGATATCTAAATAACATTGAAATGGGTCAAAATGTTCAACATGAGCAATACACATGTGAAATTGATCAATTTGAAATGTTTAATAAAAAACCTCATGGTCAATTGATTTTCTGATCATAATTATACAAATATAGTGATATATGAAATGTAAAACC
Source organism: Alisma plantago-aquatica (assembly GCA_963693085.1). NCBI lineage: Eukaryota > Viridiplantae > Streptophyta > Magnoliopsida > Alismatales > Alismataceae > Alisma > Alisma plantago-aquatica. Next base: position 126,939,029 of record OY856415.1, read on the forward strand.
ATATGCTTAAACCAGTGGTATCATTTTTAAAAACCATATGTTTGTTCTATAATAATGTAAGGTGTGTACCCATAGGATGTCAAAATCAAAACCTTCTTTCATTATATCATTAAACATAGGGATGATAAACGTGACTTGGCTAGCTCCTACCATGTCTTGACCGATATAACCCGACACAAACTTAATCCATACTTTTAAGTAGGTGGGCTGGAACAAAACATTTGACCAATATTTTTGTTAGGGTGTGGTTAGGGTCTATATAAGCCTAGAATTGAAACCCCATACTCATTATATACACCTATATATAAAAATATTTTTATGCATAGTTTATATCCTTTGTAAAATATGATTGAGTAAAATTTTTATAAAATATATTATAACTAAAATATGTTATGTAGGTCATATGAAAAGGATAAAAGAATATTGTTTAAGTATATTTATGTTATATTTATCCACTCTGTATTCAACATGTTTATGACAATGTACATCATTGGGTCTGTTCAGTAATGCATTTTCTGTGAATGTCATCCATGAATTGGTGGCATGTCACTGAGGGAATGATGTTCGGGGATCCATGATTGCATGTGAATGTAGGAGATTTATGAAACAATAGAAAATAGGTCAATCGTTAACCTGGTATTTCCAGGAGCAGAATTATGAACTACCTATGATTTTCTGTTGGTCTCCCGCTGCTGCCCAATTGACAACAAACATGTTACCAAACGATACCATAATCTAACCTTATTGATGAGTTTTATACTACTTGGATTAGATGTGCTTAAAAAATCTTGTCAATAAGATATTTATGGGTCATTCAATAAACAAAATATGTGTTTTCTAACTAATGATAAGTTTTAGAAACCCAAAAGACCTTTTATTAATTTGAATTTATATCTCATAATAAAGGGGATATGAGTGGGACTTTCAAATATATCTAATGTAGACAATTATACTTTTCATCGATGTGGTTGAATTGTGTGAGCATATTGTTCATGTAAAGGTTTTACGGCTCGCACGTATAAGCTATACACATTTGTAATTACATACTTCTTATATATATAAGTGTGTGTATATATATATATATATATATATATATATATATGGCTAATCATTTAATACCCGCGCGGGTAGTTTTGTTTCGCTACCCGGTCCCCGTCTCCCGTCCCAGCTATCACGCCCTAATCTACTTCCCTTATTTCCCGACTTAATGGATTGCCTCGCCGTCTTCGTCCAGTATTCAATATCGACTTAATGGTTAGCCGTCGCACTTGTTGTCGTTGTCTCCGCTGTCAGCAATTACCGGCAGGACCGTAGGTTCGACAAACTGTCCGCTGAATCCGCTGATTTCCCCGTCGACGTCGTGAGAGATGGTCGGCGCCGGAACGTGCCCGCGTCTGAGGTTGTGGTCGGTGACGTCGTGTGGCTGAAGATCGGCGACCAGGTCCCCGCCGACGGGGTCCTTCTAGACGGCCACGCGCTGCGTGTCGACGAATCCAGCATGACAGGGGAGCCGCTTCACGTTGCCATCGACCATGACGGCAACCCGTTCCTCTGGTCCGACACCAAGGTTGCTGACGGGTACGGCAGGATGCTGGTCACTGCTGTAGGAGGCAACACCACATGGGGCGAGATGATGGTCACCATCGGACGCGAGAACCGGGACCCAACCCTTACGAAGCTGACATCCAGCATTGGCATCATCGGCGCCGTGGTGGCCGCGGTGGTTCTCGCCGCGTTGCTAGCACGTTACTTCACCGGAAGCACGCGGGACGAGAACGGCAACACGGAATTCGTCAGGAGCAAAGCTACAATGAGCTCCATGATAAGTGCGCTGGTCAAAATTGTCTCCGATGCCGTCACCATCATAGTCGTGGCTATCACGACTATCCCCGAGGGCCTACCGCTGGCAGTCACGTTGACGCTGGCATACTCCATGAAACGCATGATGGCGGATAAGGCCATGGTTAGAAAACTCCCGGCGTGCGAGACCATGGGCGCCGTCACCACGATCTGTACCGACAAGACGGGGACTCTAACGCTCAATCAGATGAATGTCGTCCGGTTCTTCGTCGGAACCAGGCAAGTCGAAGTGGCCGACAACCACGATTCTCTGGCTTCTGACTCGGTTTCCGTCGCTGCGATCAAGGACTGTCACCAAACTGCTATCATCGAGCAACTCCGCTACGCCGTCGGGCTGAACACGACGGGTAGCGTGTACAGGCCGCGCCCGGAAGCTGACGCTGAAATCACCGGAAAAGCTGACTTGATTCTCATATTCTCATATTATTAAAAAAATACTAGACTTAGTTACTGATCATAAGATGCAAATTGTTAGATGAGAAAATATTTAAGATGAAAAATTGATTCTCATATTATTCTCATATTATTAAGCATTCCTTGTAGTTATATTCTGGAATCTTACAATACTTTTTCTTCCGAAGAAAAATTATAAATCATTATTTATTTATTTCCAACCTAATTGGAGTCTCCTTTAATAAGTATATCAATCAAGTATAAAAATAATTTGATATGTACTGTCGTTGGTTTCATCTATTCTCTATATGAGAACAAACCCACTAGTACATCGGAATGGTTCTCTCTCTTTCTATCCTACTTCCCCTCCTTTGGTTCACGGTTTTGTAGCCTAATGTTGGTTGGGTATTCGTATAATTACCTTCATATGATTTTGAAAATAATTTGATACTTTTTTAACATCAAATGTTACTTTATATGTCGAGCATTTACTTTTAGTCTCATATAGTTACTTTTTGTTTCACGTAGTTACTTTCCGTACTACATCTAATGGATTAACATCATGGAGTCTCTGAACAAGTATATGGGTATCTGTTCAGCTATGCTCTTAAGGAACATATGTTTGGCCACATTGTGACCAAGCTCATTTTGATGGATTTTTTAATTCTTGGTTAGTGTGAATTTTTTACATCCTCAAAGGATCAGTCCCATATTAGCACAAATGAAACACATATTTATTTTCACTAGGAGTTTCTTACTTTACACGTGTAGAGTGTTCCATACACATTATTTTTGTGATTCGTGTTTTACCTTCCTCTATTAGAGTTACTTTTATGAATCACATGGTTACTTTTATCTGTTGTCACAATTACTCTTAGTGTTCTTACAGTTACTCTTAGTGTACTTACAGTTACTCTTAGTGTTCTTACACTTACCCTTAGTGTTCTTATACTTTGAATATGCTTGAAAGTAACTGAGCTGAAAGTAACAGAATGCTTGAGTAATGCTTGAACACCCGACAGTAATGATTGAGTAACTTAACAAACTATTCGAGTAACTGAAAAAACCCTGGGATTAGCTCTTGAGTAACTGAGAGTAGTGCTTGGGTAACCGACAGTAATGGTTGAGTAACTGAAAAAACACTGCGAGTAACTGAAACAACACTACGAGTAACTGGAAAAACACTACGAGTAACTGGAAAAGGACTGCGAGTAACTGAAAAAGGACTCCGAGTAACTGAAAAGGGACTGGGAGTAACTCAAATAGCCTGCGAGTAACTGTCACAGCCGCTCCGAGTAACTTGAAAAACACTGCGAGTAACTCAAAATAGCCTGCGAGTAACAGAACAACCCTCTGCGAGTAACTGACCAAACACTGCGAGCCACTAAACAACCCTCTGCGAGTAACTGAACAAACACTTCGAGTAACTGAACAACCTTCTCCGAGCCACTAAACAACCCTCTGCGAGTAACTGAACAAACACTTCGAGTAACTGAACAACCTTCTCCGAGTAACTGAACAAACAATGCGAGTAACTGTCACAACCACTCCGAGTAACTGGAAAAACACTGCGAGTAACTGAAAAACCACTGCGAGTAACTGAAGAAAGCTCGCGAGTAACTGGAAAAACACTACAAGTAACTGAACAACCCTGCGAGTAACTAAAGAAAGCTCGCGAGTAACTGGAGAAAGCTCGCGAGTAACTGTCACAACCACTCCGAGTAACTGGAAAAACACTGCGAGTAACTGGAAAAACGCTGTGAGTAACTGAAGAAAGCTCGCGAGTAACTGGAAAAACGCTGCGAGTAACTGAACAACCCTGCGAGTAACTGAAGAAAGCTCGCGAGTAACTGGAGAAAGCTCGCGAGTAACTGTCACAACCACTCCGAGTAACTGGAAAAACACTGCGAGTAACTGGAAAAACGCTGCGAGTAACTGAACAACCCTGCGAGTAACTGAAGAAAGCTCGCGAGTAACTGAAAAACCACTACGAGTAACTGAAGAAAGCTCGCGAGTAACTGGAAAAACGTTGCGAGTAACTGAACAACCCTGCGAGTAACTGAAGAAAGCTCGCGTGTAACTGGAGAAAGCTCGCGAGTAACTGTCACAACCACTCCGAGTAACTGGAAAAACACTGCGAGTAACTGGAAAAACGCTGCGAGTAACTGAAGAAAGCTCGCGAGTAACTGGAAAAATGCTGCGAGTAACTGAACAACCCTGCGAGGCAAAGTAAAAGAAAAAGATAATTGAATTCAGTTAAGACTAGAAAAAAGAATTTAGTTATTCAGATAAGTTGGCTATGTCTTGTTGGCCAATGTAGTAGTAGATAGTTCACTAGTCACTTCAAATCAAATTTTATGAGGAAAATATTTTGATATTTGTATATTTCTAGTGATGAATGTTATAGTGTTATTTGTGAATTTCTATATAGCTACTCTTTTAATTTCATTACTACCTTATTTTAATTTCAATTATTAGATAAGTTAAATGCCTAATTTAATGTTTTAGATTGTTCTAATGTTTTACTCATTGACTCAGGAAGTATCTGACCCCTCTACTCACAAATTTTTTATGAAACTATGTGAATTGAAGATGTCCATGCATCAGAGCAGATCTTCTACAAGAATGTAAGTATAAAATTAGTCAAGTTCGGCTCATCTTGTCACTGTAGGTCCTTGTAAAGAAATAAGAGAGTTTTAAATTATAGTGTGTAACATTGTTTCAGTTACTCACATTGTTTGTTGAGTTACTCGCAGGGTTGTGACAGTTACTCGTAGTGTTTTTGCAGTTACTCTAACTGCTATTATAGTTACTCACAAGGTTTTTTTTAGTTACTCACATTATTGTCACAATTACTTGCAGTATTGTCACAGTTACTCGCAGTGTTTTTTCAGTTACTCGTAGTCCTTTTTCAGTTACTCGCAGTGTTTTTTCAGTTACTCTAGGGTTGTGACAGTTACTCACAGGGTTTTTTCAATTACTCAACCATTACTCTTAGTTACTCAAGTATTACTCTCAGTTACTCAAGAATTAATTTCAGTTACTCAAGCATAGGCCTGTCAAACGGGTGGGTGGGTTGGGTTTGGCATTACTTTTCAATTACTCAAACATTACTTTAGACAGGTCTACTCAAGCATTACTTTTCAGTTACTCAAGCATTCTGTTACTTTCAATTCAGTTACTCACATGGTTGTATCAGTTACTCGTAGTGGTTTCAGAGTTACTCTTACAACATTCAAAGCATAACTGAAAAAACAATGCGAGTAACTGAAGCATTAGTTTCAGTTACTCAACCATTACTCTCAGTTACTCAAGCATTACTCTCAGTTACTCAAGCATTCTGTTACTTTCAATTCAGTTACTCGCATGGTTGTATCAGTTACTCGTAGTGGTCTCAGAGTTACTCTTACAACATTCAAAGCATAACTGAAAAAACAATGCGAGTAACTGAAGCATTGGTTTCAGTTACTCAACCATTACTCTCAGTTACTCAAGCATTACTCTCAGTTACTCAAGCATTACTTTTCAGTTACTCAAGCATTCTGTTACTGTCAATTCAGTTACTCGCATGGTTGTATCAGTTACTCGTAGTGGTTTCAGAGTTACTCTTACAACATTCAAAGCATAACTGAAAAAACAATGTGAGTAACTAAAGCATTAGTTTCAGTTACTCAACCATTACTCTCAGTTACTCAAGCATTACTCTCAGTTACTCAAGCATTACTTTTCAGTTACTCAATCATTCTGTTACTTTCAATTCAGTTACTCGCATGGTTGTATCAGTTACTCGTAGTGGTTTTAGAGTTACTCTCAGTTACCTTATAAGAGTTACTTTTTTGAATCACCGGATTACTTTTCTCAGTTGTCACGGTTACTGTACTTACAGTTATTCTCAATGTACTTACATTTACTCTTAGTACTTACAGTTAACCATCATTGTAATCGTAATAACAGTAAACAGGACCAAGTATGTTGTATGCCCCTCGCTTCTCCCAATTTCCTCGGCAGCTGTTACAAGTCTTTCCGAATTAGAGCAACAGCTTCAAATCGAGCAGGCTTTCTATCTGGCTGTGGCGAGTGGCTGGATTAGGGTATTCTTTCTGTAGAAACTACCCAACGACAACCGGTCAAACCATATAAAATCAGTGGCGGTAGCAGTAATAGGGCCGGAGGGATAGAGCAACAAGGGGATCGATCGCTGGCGAATCTCATACCTGAATCTGAACCAACATCACCACGAAATTGATTGCAAAACCGCAGTGTCATTTCTCATCCATCACTACATCCATCCAACTCGTCCTTGAACCCAATGAAACACACACAAAGTCTACACAGAGAATATCATCATCACCAATAATTCAATGGTACACGACGATGGGGGGTGTTTTGAACCCAGAGTCCCCAAGGAAGGGAATCCCCTCAGGTCTGTTCGCGAGATCAATGTAGAAGTCATACTCAGCCCGGTAATCATGTAGATCGAGCTCTTTCTTCTGATTTGTATGGTAATGGTGCTTCGCCCCTTCCGCTTTCCCAAACCCCAACAAACTATGCTATTGATTTAGACTGTGTAAACTTGCAGATCAGGCTCTTACCTGATGCTGAATGGAAGATAGAAGAATGGACTATGGAGCCAGCGTGGACCTAAAAAGAAAGACAATGGCACGGTTCATTTGGGTAGAGATGCCTGTTTTTTTGTGTGTTTGCAATATGCATCTGCCACTATACGTCAGGACATCTACCACACCCGACACCAAAATTTATTTGGAAGACACTATATACGTCAGGACATCTACCACGTGCCTTTAGCTCCAGTTCTCTGCCGCTATGGACACCAACGGCAAGCAAGCCCCACGGAGTTGCAGTAGCGGAGCAGTCGAGGTAGGTAGAGAACGAACGACAGACAATATACGAATTAAAGAATCGACACGAAGAAGAAAACCGAAATAACAGAACAGAGCAGCGGGAATTTGAACCAAAATTGAGCAGCGAAACTCACCGGTTGGGCGAAGTGTACGTGAAGTCCTGCCACGCCTCCCCATCCCAGACGACGATTCGCTCATCGGTGACGCCGGTGTACGGCCCTCTACCTTGCGGGTCGAACGCGAGGCTCTCAGTCGGGCCCTGGACCTGGCCGAGGAACCGGATCTCCGACTTGCACATTGAGTCGGCGGCGTCCGTGTCTGGCGGAACCTCCGACCAGGGAGCCATGTCGATTGGGTGCGCGTCGAAACCTCGGAACGCCGCCATCGGGCCGAACCCGCCGGGGTCGAGCTCCAGGTACACCGCCGCAAGGAACAGCGTAGCTATTGCCACCGCGACGGTCGTCGTTGTCCCTGGTTCCGCTAAATAGGTTCGGGCTGCGGGATTATTGCTGCCGGGTAGAGTAATTAAGTTACCCGCGCGGGTAACTAAAAGTAACTCTATATATATATATATTTTTATATATATATATATTTATATATATATAGAGAGAGAGAGAGAATTTCTATTATTTATATAATTTTTATTATAATATTTAATAATAGAATATCTTAATATCTTTTATTTGGTAATCTTATTGGAAATAATATAAAGACAATTTTTGTTTATCTCACAACATCTTCAGGTTATCTTAGTCGGTTCAAATCCACCCTAAAATTGGGTATCTAGGCGTAAGACCCAGCCCGAAACATATGTGCCAATATGAATTTGGCATGCGTTTGTCAAATTCCGACATGCTCGATGCTCGTTGTTAATTAGGCATGAACAATACAATGAGAGAATGTGTATATCAAAAACAGAATTGAGAAGTTAAAAGAATATGATCTAGTCTTTGTACAAATCAAATGTCACATATATAATAATAGGTTTCATCAATATTAGGTGGTTGGTCGTGCTCTTCCAACCGCAATGGATGAGCACCCAAAGATCTACCTGATGAAACTCTGGGCTACCAACGAACTTCAAGCAAAGTCCAAGTTCTAGTAATTTTTAAGGAAGTTAAAGAAATTTAATAAAAGCAACATTCTGGTCCTTAGCATCAATGCGATCTTTGAGGAAAAGTCAACCGTGATAAAGAATTATGGCATATGGTTGAGATACCAGGGCAGAACTGGATACCATAACATGTACATGGAGAATAGGGAGACCACATTGGTGTTTTCGAGCAGATGTGCACTGAGATGACTTCTCGCCACTGTGTTAGGTTTCCTTGCATTCATATCAACAACAAGACTGCTACTGTTCCTTGTGAGTTGTGTAATTGTAATAAAGCGAAGCTGTTCCACAGTGAAAATTCCAAGTTTCCAATTGTGTTATAAAGGTGAGGCTGCCAAACGAGGAAGCCAAAGACTACTGACAAGGCATCTCGCTTCAACTACTTTAAATAAGAATAGTATCATATCTAAACATCGGTTGTCATTACTGACTTCTCTATAAGATGTTGGTTTCCACACAATAGCCACGTTTAGACTTGAGGTTGCATCGCGATGGCCTAATGGGTGCAACATTTTGGTTGATTGACAAAAAACGTAGAAAAAAAGTTAGAAATGAAGCATACAATTTTAGGAAGGAGTGTGGGTGATGGACCGCATCCATAAACATAACCATGTCAAAGTGAAGTGGTGTTGCTAATGCTAAACGTGACGGCGACAGGTCATCTCAGGTGGTATACCAACTGATGTCAGGAACAACAAAACATCCAATCATCAGGTGGCATACCAACCAGAGTTACTAATAAATGATGCTGCAACAAATTAAATCGTGCCTATCATGGACAATATTGTTCAAAATTTGCTAGCAGAATGATTCTAACCTGATGCAGTGGCCCATACCGTATCTGATTTGGGTGATATGTGAAATTGTTGTGGTACCGATGCAGATGTAGTCATATGCAATCATGAGGGTCGAGTTTATGGTTATCGCCTGCTTGCACCTCCTCTGATGTGATGGTCATGAACTCCCTTCGTCGTTGGGCTGCTCTTCAGGGCCGTATAACTATACATGATATGATCCAACACGCTCACACTGATGCTGGCGTAGATCGCAACGTGATTCCCAGCTGCGTTCATAAACTTCATGCCCGTCAGGCTCACGTTGATGCACGAAGGTATTGCAAATTAAATTCTACCGTGGTATATGCCTAATTTTATGTTTGTGCCTTGTTGTAATGTAGCCCTCACGCTCCTGGAAAACGATGAAGATGATACGGTTGATTCAATCTTCTATAGCGTGCGTGCCAGAAGATTTATAATTGGAGGAAGGTTGTCTACAAATTGAGGAAGGTCATCCCTGCAGCTGTGTGCATTCAGTAGGGGAAGACCGTGAATTATTAGGATACAAAGGCAGTACAAATCGGAACAGCAATGGTGAAAAAGGATAAATATATCGAGAATCCTATTTGAAACAGACATAAGTTTTTATCCAGGTTTTTCACGAAACTTGTGATGACGGAAACGAGTCTTCACGTTTAGTATGGTAGATAGTAGATTTAGATGCGCGAGCCAACACGAAAATAGCATGCAACTTCTACTAAACAAAATAAATTTGCAAATATAACGACCTTAAATGGTTCTGGGTAGTTTACATCATAGGAGAAATTCAAACCTACACCTAATGATCCAAAAATTTGTAGTAATGATTGGACCATGCAGCGAGGTTTTAAGTCGATACTCAACTAGAATATATATATATATATATATATATATATATATATATATATATAGGGCCCATCTTTATTGCCCGCGCGGGTAGCTATCCGCCCACCCTTCCGATCACTTTTTTTCAAAAAAAAAATTTCGAAATTGTAGAGGACTATTTTGTCTAGCTCTCCAAAAAATTTGAGCTAAAAATAATATCATTTGCCCCTCCAAAATAAAAAAACCCTTCCTTATATATATCTGCTGTATATTTTGTACATAGTTACTTTTTTTGCCAGCAGAGTTACTTTTTTGACACCATAGTTACTTTTTTTACAGCAGAGTTACTTTCTTAGCTAGGAGAGTTACTATTTTGGCTACAGGGTAGCGAAAATTCAGGCTACCCGCACGGGCAATGAATGAACACCCTATATTATATATATATATATATATATATATATATATATATATATATATATATATATATATATATATATATATATATATATATATATATATGGGTGTTCATTCATTGCCCGTGCGGGTAGCATAGATTTTCGCTACCCTGCAGCCAAAAAAGTAACTCTCCTAGCTAAGAAAGTAACTCTGCTGTAGAAAAAATAACTATGGTGTCAAAAAAGTAACTCTATTGGTAAAAAAAGTAACTCTGTACAAAATATACAACAGATATATATAAGGACGGGTTTTTTGATTTTGGAGGGGCAAATGATATTATTTTTGGCTCAAATTTTTTGGAGAGCCAGACAAAATAGTCCTCTACAATTTCGAATTTTTTTTTGAAAAAAACTGATCGGAAGGGTCGACGGGTAGCTACCCGCGCGGGCAATAAAGATGGGCCATATATATATATATATATATATATATATATATATATATATATATATATATATATATATATATATATATATATATATATATATATATATATATATATATATATATATATATATATATATATATATATATATATATATATATATATATAGGGTGTTCATTCATTGCCCGCGCGGGTAGCATGGATTTTCGCTACCCTGCAGCCAAAAAAGTAACTCTCCTACCTAAGAAAGTAACTCTGCTGTAAAAAAAGTAACTATGGTGTCAAAAAAGTAACTTTGCTGGCCAAAAAAGTAACTCTATACAAAATATACAGCAGATATATATAAGGACGGGTTTTTTTATTTTGGAGGGGCAAATGATATTATTTTTGGCTAAAATTTTTTGGAGAGCTAGACAAAATAGTCCTCTACAATTGCGAAATTTTTTTTTGAAAAAAAGTGTTCGGAAGGGTGGACGGGTAGCTACCCGCGCGGGCAATAAAGATGGACCCATATATATATATATATATATATATATATATATATATATATATATATATATATATATATATATATATATATATATATATATATATAGAGAGAGAGAGAGAGAGAGAGAGAGAGAGAGTCAGGCTAGAATACACTCGAGTGTACGGATCGCACGAATACACTCAAGTGTGTTTGCATATCAAGACTATTTTTTGCAAAATGTAAACCATTGATCTTCACCGTCATACTATAACTAGGTTACATACAAATTTTGAGCCCATTTGGATGAGTGTAAGTCACTCATCCAAGGGCAATAAAATCGACGCGCGAAACTAATTGAAATACATAATTTTGCGGTCTTCATAACATGAGCTATACATATCCAAATGTGCTCAAATTTTGCGTATGAGTTGTTCACGTGATGTTTAATAAGATCAACGGATTAGATTTTCAAAAAAAATATTGCATCATGAAAAACTACTTGAGTGTATTCCGCTCCGGATACACTCGAGTGTATTCTAGCCTGACTCTCTCTCTCTCTCTCTCTCTCTCTCTCTCTCTATATATATATATATATATATATATATATATATATATATATATATATATATATATGAGTTTATCTTGGCTTCCCACGCGGGTAACCAGCTATTCTACCTGTGACTAAGTAGCGGTGGCAGCTTTTGTAAATATCAAACTTCTGTCTTTTTTAGTAGGATGAAGCAGTGACACAAATCTGTAATTATCAATAGTATTTCTAATTCATTTGTGGGTATGGGACGGTGTTGAATGGATCTGTAAGGCTGAATAAATTATTATTCTTTATTTCTGATTCATTTGCAACGTGGTTTGGCAAG